>JBBBVU010000003.1:11617588-11670819 GCA_037177055.1 Atherinosoma microstoma
GTAAACATGTTTATTGCTGCTGTGAAGTTGGCCTTTTTAACATGGGAGTCTATGGGGATCTGCTCTGTTTTGCAGCCAGCACCTAGTGGAGGAATTTTTGGCACTTCCGCATAGGCTTCTCATTTCTAAGCCCGAGGTTGCCCCTTGGTCTTCACCTCTGATTGGCTCTGATCCACAGTTGTACACCGTGTTGGTTTGGAGACAGGCAAATATTAGACATCCCGTACGGTGAAGAATGTCATAGACAAGAATCACGGAAACTGGAATCAATTGTAAAACGTGGAACATGGCGGGATTGGCTCATATGTGGTTGTTATCTATAATCCTCACTACTTTCTTTCTTAACGCTATGCAGCTCTAGAAAAACTGAAAAAGCTGAATCCGTTTCTGCTGAAGCATTAGAGTGAGAATATATTCAAATCTTTATTCATTAAAGGGAAGGAGCATGAGCTGGTGATGCAGGTCACTGGAGGGGTTCTGGCTAGATAATCCCTATTTTATCGTACCATCACCATATGGACTTTATGGTAATATTCTGCAGCTTCTGATTCAGCTTCTCATGGTTTTCTTTCTTGAATTTCTCTCGTTCTAACTTAGAGATTTTTTTTCTATTAGAAATGAAAAACGATTGATTTGAACAATCGTCCTCTCAAGTGTAACTTTACTTTTTGTAGCCCATCATTCTGTGGTCCCTCAGATTAAAGCAGTGAGCTGGTTTTGCTAGATATCCCTTCACTTGTGGGTAGGAGTTTCATTTATTTGTGTGTTTCTAAAACAGTCTAACTTCAAAGTAGAGATGCACCGATCCAGTTTTTTTTCCGATCCAATCCGATACCTGGGCTGAGCGTATCGGCTGATACCGATCTGACACTACTGTTGAATGAATGAACCGTACACCTTGCTATGCTTTGCTCGGTACAGCGCTTGCTTCATGTTGCTCTGTGTTTGCTAGCTGCAGTGCGTGCTATGCGACATAACCAGTGTTGCAAACATACAATTGAAGTGACTAGATCACTGTAACTGTATTGCTGTGTATGATATTAATAAAAAAACAAAACAGAAATGACTGGATCGGACTGCTGGATCGGCACTAATTCATCTGATATCCGATCCCAACCAATTAGGCAATATCGGAGCCGATATCGGTACTTCAAAGAAATTGTTTCAAAAAGGCTTCTACATGCACAAGGACTGAGTCCACATACAGCCACAGATTTTGCAGAGCACATAGCAGAGATGCTTTCCCAAGCTGCGTCTTACATAAGCCTAGATAATAAGCTGACGCAGTAGATGCCCCTTATTTTGTTTTATTTTTTTATTAACTCTAAAAAAAAAAATTAAAAAAATTTATCAACCCTAAAAGAACACAGTAGTGTTTTGTCTTCCCGTGGCGTCGTCTGGTTACGATCCTACAACCATGTAAAGTAAAACAAAGAGCTTCCTTGACAGAATATGTGAACATGTTTAATTTTCTCTAGTAGATTTCTGGGAACTAAAACCTTTCATCTCTTGGCATTTGGTGTAAGAGGTGGAAAAAAATGAAGCTCCAGAGTCATCATGGCCATTGGAACAGTGATTTTTGCATATGTTGCCGCTGAACCTCTTCATGTTTTTCTCCTGTAGTAAGACACAGTTGGATCTGGGACAGCCAGTAAGAGCTGAAGTACCACCACCAAGCAACAGCACAGCCAGCAGCACAGATGAAACGGGAACAAGAATCACTGTGGTAACCAACCAGGAATACAACCCAAATTCCACGTTGAACCATCTACACTTCCAGCAGCATCCGCAGCAACTTAGACAGCAGCAAAACCCCAATGAGCTGCCGAGTCCATCACAGATCCCATCTTACAGCCAGCAGTCACATCGGAGCGTCGGCCTCCTGCAGACCCCCCACATGCCTCGATTCCATGGTCAGCCTTTCCCTCCAGGTCCGTTGCTGGGGCCACTAACTCCTCTTGGAGGGATAAGAGGCTTTCTTGGGCCCACACATCTCTGGCCAGGAAGTTTATCTTCAACAGGTGCTCCCCTGGTTTGGGGTTTCCAACATACTGGTAGAGATTTCTTAAGGGGCTACTACAACCCTGCAGGTCCGGGTAGCAACATGTACAGAGGACGAGGAGGAGGCTTTAATGGGATGTAGGGAGTTGGTTTCATTATACCAGCTGATCCGACCACATTGACCACTCTGCTGTGGCTCAGGTACAAAACCAGAACTATCTTCTCTTACCTGAGTGAGCATTTTGTAGTCAAAACTTCCAAATGGTGCCAGACTAAAAGATGAAAGGACTGTCTGTGATCTGCACTTTTACACCAAAATTCAATATTTAACACATTTTCTAATATTCCCAGGTCATCATCTCCACCATTCTGGACATTTTAGTCATTTGGGCTTCACAAACTTATGCACTGGGAGAGTGCTGAAAATACAAACAGTATTTTTTGGTTCTCTTTCTTTTATTTGGTCATGACTAAAAAATCTTCAGCAGAGACAGAACACATGTAAAAAGAATTTGTCAAAAGATGTAAAATAATAACAAAAACGACTTAAATTCCATTTAGTCCAGGACGAGGCGTCTCCCAGGCCGCTTCTGTTCCCTCTGGTGGCTTTTTGGATTTTGTTAAACCCCGAGCAGGATATTTATTGGATGCACTCTCTGTGTCTGGAGCAGCATCTCCATCATTAAGACATGAGGATGTTCTCTTTATTAATACAAACTAGAGAACATTCAGGCCTTGCTAAACAAACACATCAAACCAACAGTGAATTACTGTGTGGAGCAGCGTTGTTTTACTTTTGGTCTGTATTTTATTCACGTTAGATCGAATTCGGTTCATCTGTCTTTTAAATTTTTTTTATCTGTATTTAAAAAAGGCACCACGTCTTGGTGGTCCAAAATCCTCCATTTACTATCCGATATATTGAGAAAGAAGTAAATCACTTCTCAGAAAAATGATTAAAATAGTGGTGTTTAATTTTCTGTTGATGCTGTTGTGCATCTTGAATTTGGCTCCTCAAATAACATCAGCTTATAACACAGCCGTTCTTTTGTACCACTGTTATTTATTTTATCACCCTTGAAAAGTCATTAAAAATACTGACAGCCAGTGTAAACTTATATCAGTTTTTTGAGCACCTGTGACTGAAAAGTTCAAAGACTTTGCTGATCCACATTGTTGAATTGAAGTGATACCACCTTGGCTCAATAAAAGAAAAGAAAAAAAGAGAGAGAAGTTATTCCAATGAAACTCTGTAATTAGCACCCCTGAAATCCCTGAATATAAGAGCATCATGTTTTTCTTTATTTTCAATTTGATCAAAAGTAAAGGCGGTGTATTTAGCAGAATGTAAAGTTTATGACATACCTGCAACATGTTTGGCTCCATTGTGGAAACCGGTTTGCTTCCTTCTGGGATCCCTTCCCGTTAACCTCTAACACCCCTGGCCACGTCGCAGCTACTGGATGTAAATTATCTCAAAAAGAAAACGAGAGCAGCTCTGACATTTTCACATGTGAAGTTCTGGGAGTTGTTTCTAACCGGAGAGACTGAATGACAGGTCTCCGGTTTGATCTGACCCGGAGCCACTGGACCTCGACTTGGTGTTTTATTACCGTTAATCTGTGACAAAGAGGGGCTTTGACTGAGATGTGAAAGACCCTCTAGTTGAATCCCAGTACCCCAGTTTCTTGAACACACCACTACCTTGAGAGCTTCACGGATTGATGGACAGTTTCCACTCTGTGAGAAACAAGATGGTTTGATTCAAACACAAACTTTTTCTGGTCAGGAATGGACTGACCAGGACGTTTACATGAAACTGGACAAACATTAAAAAAATAATCTGTAATAAACTCCAATGGACAAGATGACATGTGCGTCATCCAGGGGACACTTGTAAAAAGAAAAAAAATCTTTGTACTGAATATTTGGTTTGTTAAACTGGGAGCTTTTCGTGTTGAGTCTCTGTTGTATGTAGAAAGACTTGTAACAAACTGGTTTTAACTTAATTTTTTTTTTTACATCCGGTTTTTTGTATTAAAATTACTATGAGAAATTTGCAGCTTGTCCTAGAGTGACTATTCTCAGATTGAGCTACTAGTACAATTGGAGGAATGTACTCGCAGCTCAATCTGACCGTAACTATGTCAAAGTGTCTTGATACCTGAAGGACAACAAGATTATAAAGACAGTTTTTCAGTCCTTTGGTGCTACTTTTTAAGAAGAAGAAAATCAGTGTGTCAAACACAGATCCACTGACATCTGAGGTTTCAGGGCATGAAGATACTGATTCATTTTTACATGCATGAAAGAATCACACTGAAGTGTGCTCCTTAGATGCTTTACAATACTTGAAGTGAAGGTAAGTCATTATTTTCACACACTTAAATGGTTGCTTTGATATTTGAACTTTCTACTTATTTTTTAGCCTCTTGATTTCTCTAAAGTAACCCCAAAATCCACTTTTTTCTAGCCTATTGGGACTGCTCCCACTGAAAAGATAGCCAACACAGAAAACCACTGAAGACTGGTTCAGGTCATATAGCATCACCCTCAGCATAATTATGATATACTTTGTGTTTGTGCTGAAGTGTGTTGTGTGTCACTTGCTGCCGTTGTAGTGCAACATTGTGGATTTCTTAGCTCGGAAGTTAATTTGTGGTGAATGGCTGTGACCACGGATGAAAGAATCACTGGTCACCCTTTACTGAAGATGTTAAATCTGCAATAAGTTACAAGTTTAATCAAAGCAAGTAGTCATAACACATCAAACTTAATTTATTACATTTACTATAAATAAAAAAAGATGCATTTAAAACAACCTTTTTAACAAAAAGCACAAACAAACTCGGTGCTCAGCCAACAACCGAGAAAATAGGTTCATTCATGATTTAATCAAGTCGACAGAGATTCTCTGTAGAATAAATTTTAAAAGCTTATTACCAGTCTCATCCAGAGTCATTTCATAGAAAGCACATAAAAACAAACTAATTAGAATAACATCCTCACATAAAGGTGCTTATCCACATTCAGAGGGCAGCAGGAGAAACTTGCCTGCTGTGGCAGAAAAGATGGCAGCAATAAGTGAGGTAGAACTCCGCTGTACTTCCCTATTCTCATGTAAACAAAGTGGTGGAACTGGTGGATACTGGGAGTAGACGTGTGGAAAGACAATAGTGGTAGTAGGTGGACTTGATTTGTTTTAGAAATATTAATTCAGGCATCCATGATTTGAAGAATATTCATGTTGAAAAGCAGAAGCTAAGCAGTCCTGCATGAGGCGGTGCATACGGGTGGTAGCAGCTAATGTCTGCACTCGCAGCATGTTCACTGATTACTCAGTGTGTACTGTTGCCTCAACTTCCAAAAAGTGACTGAAAAATAAAGGATTTTACTCCTTTCATGCAGCTCCAGTCACCACTTGGTTTTATTGTTTAAATATTGAGCTGAAAAATGTTGGAGAAGGGCCCTACTTTGCTGAGGTGGGGACGTCATTTGTAGTTGTGACCATGGTTAAATATGTGGCATGAAGGGCTGAGGCCTCACCACTTCCTCCTGCTTCTGTACCACAGAAGGAAGTTGTGCTGCCTCATCTTCCATGTGACAGAAACTTGCAGCATAAAGGAAACAGCTTTGTGTTTAAGCTGAAAAAAATGTCTCTACTGTTGTCAAACTACATTTCAGACTCAGAAAAGGTGGGAACCACCAACTCCAGATTTTGATGTAGTAAAATTTCCTGCTGCTTTCAGTACATATTGGAATGTGACATGAATGAAACCGGTTTTGGCACACCCTTTCCTGAGCTCCTGAACACGATGCTTTTCAGGAATACACTCATCATCATCAGTGCATAAACACAGCTGTGAAGTGTCATGTGTTGGGAGGTCACATGCGGTGTGTTGTCGAGGGCAACCGCTGCTCGTTGCCATGGCGGTTCAGTAGCGGATTCAGATCCGTTTCCAGCTCCCTCTGCTTCTGTAACAAACCCTGAAAACACACACACTTGTATCAGCACCCCTTTAAAGCACAACTTAGACTAGCATGCTGTCATTAGACTTTCATGGTCCAGTTTATTTTCAGTGGCTGTGAGCTTCCTGTCAGTTCGAAAGTCATTTTAATTCAGTTCACTTTAAGATACACAGTATGGAAATTAGCGTGTTCATAAAATTTCTTATACGCATGAGTACCTGCAATCAGCTGAACCACAATAAAGACCATGTGTGTTTGTGTGTGTTTTACCTGCCGCAGCTGAGCCAGGCCTCTCAGGATCTCCTGCTGTCGCCGTGTGTGTGTGTTGCGTAGCAGCTCTGGGTGCAGGAGCGGATCTCGATGTGCGGGAGGAGATGCTGGACTCTTAGGAGGAGCTCCTGACCAAAAAAAGAGTTTATTTGGACAACCAATACATTGACTCAGGGTAAAATTTGATTTCTTCTAAAATGTTGATGTTTCTACTTCACACACAAATCTATTTCCTGTCAGTTCCCCGCCGCTCAAAACAATAAAAGGGAACACATAATCATCACCATGTAACTCAAACTCAGTCCCACTTCTGGGAAGTCAATCTGTCCAGTTAGGAAGTGACACTGATTGTGAATCAGTTTGTTGTACAAATGGAACAGACGACAGGTGGAGATGAGAGGTATTAAGCACGACAACCCCTATAAAAAGGACCACAGAACATTTAGTCTTAATCCTTTCTGGCTGAATTTTGGTCACGTTTGCATATTGCCAGAGCCCTCACCACTAGAGGTAACATGAGGCGTGTCTGCAACCCACAGTAGTTGCTCAGGTGATGCAGCTCATAGTGCTCATAGGCTTGCCCGTTTACCAAACCAGAATCTAATTGGTCCATCCACTGCCACACCACAGACTGTCCAGGGGTTGACTGATGCCCTGATCCAGGTCTGGGAGGAGACGCCTCAGGAGAACATCCATCGTCTCCTCAGGAGCATGCCCAGATGTTGCAGGGAGTGCATACAGGCACTTGGAGGCCACAAACAATACTGAACCTCATTTTGAATTGTCTAGAGGAATTTCTACAGAAGGTGGGTCAGCCTGTGATCTGATCTTTCCACTTTTATTTTGAGTATGATTCTGAATCCTACATGGGGTAATGACTTCGATTTCCATTGGTCATTCTCATGTTATTTTGTTCTCAACACATTCCACTATGTAATGAATAAAGATTTTCAACTGGAATATTTCATTCATCGAGATCTTTGATGTGTTTAGGTGTTCTCTTTCAATTTTCTGAGCGGTGTTTATTGTTCCCTCGATACGTCTATAAACCCACATCCATATTATGCAGTATTTAAGTGAAGCATTACTTTTCAGTGTTTAATTTCCATCCTGAGTCTTTTTCTCGTCTCTATTTCAAAGTTTGTATCACTGAGTTTGTTTCATGTGGTACTCAAATGCACCTCAAACAACAACATGTGATCAGATGACATTTTTCCTGCTCCGTATGCAAACAAACACATCACACAGCCAGCTGTGGTCAACAAACAGGACTAACAGGTCTGCTAATGTTTCTGAGTGAGATCATTAGTGACTGCGACAGACATTTTCTGTGTTAGTCACATGATTAGTGGTGGGGAACATTTTAAATGGCTGTATTACAAAAGGAAGATGCCAAACTAAATGATAAATTCTGCTTCAAGTCCACACTTTGACCCTTTGCTGCATGTGGTCCCACTCTTTGTCCTCTTTCTTTTCCAGCAACTTTTTTAAGACAAACACCAACAGTACCCAAAAACCCTTTGAAACAGACAAAAGGTGTAAAGTTTGGTGTCCTTTAAAATGTCTTGTGTCTGACCTGAGTGTGTGTTGGGTGGAGGCGTGTCGGCAGGTTCCAGTGGGTCCAGGTTGAAGATTTCATCAGTCCGTACATAGGGAATGAACTCCAGCACCGGAGGAGGAGGAAGAGGAGCGGTGGAGGCCTGCTGACTTGGAACTTTGTGTCTGACAGCAGGAGAGCGCCCTCTGGAGGACAAGATGAAAAACATTCAATCACGTAAAGACATTCAAACTGAAAGGAATTGGGTTTAATGTTAAATTATTTTTTCGTGGTTTGTGCATCTTATTAAATTACAAATGACTAAAGCGGTCTAGTTTGATGAGCCTTTTGAGTCATTTTCAGTGACACTCAACTACCCTGAGTTGTGCTCCGGTCAGTGTACAACGTCAACACAAGGTCTTTTTTTTTTTTTTAAACAGGCAAATAAACAACTGTTTTACAGCCCAATCCAAAAGTGTGTTGAAGGAACACTACACAAGTTTCTAAACTTAAGACTGACATGTTTTGAAGGTACAGTGGCATTTATCATGTCCATTCCTGGAGCCATCATTGCCCTGACGTGTCTTGAGGCTGAGAAACCACACTTCACATCTCGTTACAGCTGTGTTAAGCTTTATGGCACCACGTCCCATGCCATCAACGGGATATAAGCACACTGGCCGTTATGGTTGCACACCGCGGTTTGTTCATGGCTGACTCAGCAAAGAAATGCAAGAGGACATTATCAGAGGAAGAGAAGAAAGTGGAAAGAAATTATGAGCCTTTAAGTATTTCAAGATTGTGTTGTGGCATTGGGTTATGTACTGTTGTACTGTGAGCCCAGTACTTTCTACAGTATTTTGCCCCATCTGTGATCCCAGAACTGAGACGAGATGAAAAATATTTCCTTTTCACTACTTCTCTGACACTCAGTTTAATCAGACTAATTCAACGTCATATTTAGTTTCGGTGCAAATATTCTTTTAAATATGCAAATCAATATTTAGGTGGTGTCTTCACTCATTCGTGGCTCAAGATGAGAATGGACATCAGGCTCATGAATGTGTGAAAAGTTTATAATTAGCTTTCATACACACTTCTTTCTAAACGTTTTAAAAAGAGTGTGTGCCAATTTCTGCCTTTCTGTCTACTGTTTTAGTCTTGAAACTATAGGAATCTGTTCTCTGGACGTTGCATTACACCCATCAGTCAGTCTAACCTTCTTCTGCATACCAAAAAAAAAATGTGAGTCAGTGTTAATACATCAGTTTGTGACATACTTTGAATTACTAATGGAGAAAATCATCAAGTCATTGTAAACTTGGGAAGCCATAAATACATTTCTCACATATTTTTTCTTTAGGTTGTTAATAAAAAAAATAAAAAAACTAATTGGGCCCTGTGATGGACTGGCGACCTGTCCAGGGTGTACCCCGTCTCTCGCCTGATAATTGCTGGGATAGGCTCCAGCTCACATGTGACCCTGAATTGGATTAAGCGGTACAGAAAATGAATGAATGAAAAACTAATTGCAACATTTTTGTGTGAAGCATTGTTTAATTGAATGTTAATTGCAGTCATTGTTCGATGGATGAAACAGGTTTGTTGCTTATGTTTTGGTCTGCTGTGGTCTCAGCGGGGGGGGGAAAAGCCGTCAGATCTCCTCACCTGTCAGTGTTGATGGTTGTGGAGTTGTTGTGCTCTTTGCAGCCAGTTTCCACCTGAAAACATGAGAAGTCATCAACGTACATTCATAAACAGCTGTCAGGACATAAATAATCACCAACCATCACAGAAGGAAAAGACAGGATCTGGATTACATTTATTTAAATAAAAATAGATAAATAGAACTTTAAAGGTCAAGACAAAACCAGGTTTTTAGACTTCAGTATGAAGGAGTCGTGTTACCTTCTTGGTGGGACTGGTTCTGATCTGCTGAGTATCGGGACAGAGACGGAGCTCCTGGTGCTGAGCAGCAGGAGGCTCGGCTCTGGACAGACGTGTTCTCTCCTGCAGAGCGAGGAGCTCAGCCTGCCTCTTCAGACGACTCTCCTGTCTGTTCTTCTGCATTTCAACTGGGTAACGCTCTGAGGCGGGAACGAACCGACGGCTGGGCCTGGAGGACAGGGACAGGTTCAGGAGGTCGGAGGAAAGACTGAATCAATGACACTGGGATGTTGCATCGTGCTCACGTTACATCACAGTAAATTCAATAATATGAAATAACCTCAAAATGTAGAAAGTTGATTGTATTTTTAAAATTCAGATAAATCTGACATGATGACCTAAAATGACAGAAATAGCAGCAAAAACTGTTCAATAGGGACATTTAAATGAATCATTAAAATATTGTTTATAGTGAATGAGCAGACGGCCTCCTGGCTGAAAGAAAATGATCATCTTCTTTATGATTTTACAATCACGTTGTCATCTGGCTTCATTATCAATATAGTTTTGAAACAGATCACATAGGTGTCAAATAAACTATTAACAGAGGAAAAACTACTGAGACACGTTGTGGGTTTTTACCTCTGAGTGTTCCACTCCGGTCTCCTCTGGTCTCTTCTGCTCCTCTCTGTCCTTACAAACGGTTCATACGGGTCTCCTGCTGGCAGACAGATGTTTTCCTTCTCCGTTCTCAACACTCTGCTCCTGCTGTTTGAAGGAGCAGCATACTGAGAGGAAGGCGCGTCATGCTGCACAGCCACGTCAGGAGTCTGAACTTCATTGGCTTTCAGTGGGACAAGAGGAGCCGCTTCTGCATACAGAGAGAAGATTCACTGAGTTCAGAAATACAAAATACTGAACAGCATGACGGCAGAATTTAGGTTCACAGCTGAAAGACGGTTGAAAACAATAAATAAGTTCCACTCCTCCAAAACCAGCTGGAGGTAGCAGAGGCTCATGACAGACAAGTTTGCATTGTTTACTTCTTTTTAAAAAGAAAAAACAAGTTTTTTGTTGTTTTTTTTAAATCTTAGAAATGTTTAAAATTGGTATAATATTAAGCAGCAGCTGGTGTATAACATATGAAAACCACAATCTTCCCAAACTACCAGGAATTCAGAAAGCAGTTCTTTCATGTCAAATAAGCCACTTGTTAAAACACTTTGCAGTGTACAAAGAATTTAGGCTGATGGCAAGTAGTTACAAAAGGAAAACATTCAAATATTGGTTTCAAAACATGAAAGCAAAATCTTAATCATTTAGCTTGAAAAGAAAAAATAAGAAATACAG
Organism: Atherinosoma microstoma; assembly: GCA_037177055.1. Classification (NCBI taxonomy): domain Eukaryota; kingdom Metazoa; phylum Chordata; class Actinopteri; order Atheriniformes; family Atherinidae; genus Atherinosoma; species Atherinosoma microstoma. The sequence continues at coordinate 11,628,603 of JBBBVU010000003.1, forward strand.
AAATAAACTATCCGAATTAAACTAACTATAATTTCACTATAACTGACTGAAATGTCATTGACTAACAAGTTATCAGTCAGATATGTGCTTGAACGAGGTTATAGTATAGTATAGTATAGTATAGTATAGTATAGTATAGTATAGTATAGTATAGTATGGTATGGTATAGTATAGTACTATACTATATTTTTTACTTTTTTTCCCTTCTTTTTTTGGAAGATGGTTTTTATTGAATTATTTAAAAATGCTCAGCAACAAACCAACAACAAAAAGAATAAAAAATGTCTTTAAAGATCCGAATGAGAATAGAGTCAATGTAGGTACAGGGTATATACACAAGACATATACACAATAATAGTAATAATAATGTACCAGTAAAACAACAAAAAAACAAAATAAAATAAAACTAATATTTAGTGAAGCATTACATATTTGACTATTAATCCATTCAACATCCCGGTAGTCTTTGAGGAATCTTTCTGGCTATACGTGATCTTTTCCAGTGGCATATAATGATTAAGTTCATTCATCCACTGAGAGGGATCAAGAGGATCCTTAGAGGTCCACTTTGACAGAATACATATCCTCTTTTTAAAAATAATTTTTTCTGTTTCTTTCTGCATGCCAAGGTCTGATAAACTGAGCCCACAGGGACATTGCACACGTGTCCTGATCCACCTGCAAAGCCGCATTTGTAGTCCAGCCATTTCTTCCTGGACATGGTGTGACCATGATAAACATTCGGAATCATGCCTGCTTGGTGTCTTGTTTCACACAGTTCAAATAGGGAATGAGTAGCTGCTTTATACTCCGCTGTTACTGACCTTTAAGTCAAATGAGTCAAATAATCACACCAAACTGGGGCTCATGACGAGGCCCTTAAAGAGTCCAGAACAACCATAATAAAGCATTTCAAATACAGAGTGTGAGATCCTTCAATAATCTAACAGGAATATAAGTATTTTGTTTACGGTCCGTGTAAACAGAATTTAAAAGAAGAGGAACGATCAGAGAGGATGTAGCCTTGGCACATTTTATATTTCTGCTTGTTGTGAACTTGCACTCATAGAAAAAGCATTCAGGTTTTCCATAGCAGCAGCAGCAGCAGCAATAGTAGCGGTATCAACGGTAGCTGTAGTATTTGTAGTATTGACTCTGTTACCTGTCTGGACAGCAGTGTCTTTGAACATGGAGGCTGAAGTGTTAGCATCCTCCAAACCCTTGGGTTGATTAATAACTGCTAAAAACACAGAAACAAAAACACGCAAAAGTTAGAAAAATCTATTTCAAGATTTCATTCGCTTCAATTTATTTGGTAAAATACTCATTACCTTTTCGTTGTGGTCAGAATAATCTTAAACACACTAAAACTCGTCAACCAGGTTGTTTTAAAGATTTTACAGACTGGGCTCTATCAGTATCTCCTCGTGATAAATGTGGAAATAAACACCAGATTACACTGACTGGGAAGCCATGACATGGTTGATGGTAGGAAGGAATGGTGTTGCATCCATTGTCTGCTTTAAGTTAGCCGCACATTTAATCTGTCCACTCGTCTCCTACTTCCTGTGCGCTCATATAACCATTAACCAATACAGCCGAGTTCCCAATAAAACTGCACAGGGGCCAAAACCAGCCGACTAGAAGGTCCAATCTGGCCCACAGATGTGAAAATGACAAAAAATATATATATATTAAATGCAATTTTTAAAATAAAAGTTACTGCAATTCCTAATTTGTCTTATAAAGGCAGTATTTTTAAGAAAAATATCAAACATTTCCAAGGCAAGGAGATAAATTAGTATATTTTTCTTACTTAATAGATCTCACCTCAGTTTGTATCATGAGGCGAGTCTGTTCAGGTTTACTACACAGATGTGGAAATGTAAAGGTATGTACATCTAAAATAACTTCTAGCTCTTGAAAAGTTACTCTAATAATAATTTACTGTACCTACCCTGTCAGACCATATTCTGTACATACTGTACATATTTCGATTTGAGTGTATTTCACTTCTTCTGTCTGATACATTTTTTTTTAACTCTTTGTGTTTTTGTTTGACATCACCTGTGTGCTAGTGCTTAGTAAACCTGTACTGTTGCAACAATGTAATTTCCCCAAAGAGGGACTAATAAAGGTTTTCTTATGTGAAATACTGTATTTTTCAGTTCCAGATACGTGTGATTAAATGTAAGTTGTAATGCAATGTAAGTAAAGTAATTAACTAAATTATTGAAGTGTGTCACTGAGGCTAAATATTTTGAAACTGCACTTGTATTTTTCAAGAAATTTCAGGTTGTCCATAAAGTGTTTTTTAAAAGGATAGTTCATTCAAATTAAATCTTGTTAATTTACTTCTCAGCACTAACACAAAGGGAACAATTTGAAAGTTTTTATTTTTCCTATGTATTGGTTATTATGCTGTTATTTTTATTGGTCTGGCCTACTTGAGATCAAACTGCACTGTATGTGGCCCCTAAATAATGACAATGCTGCTCATTTACAAGAAGCTGACAGGCATTCTTGCCTTTAATGAATCAAAGCAAATATGTCCTACAGAACATGTCATACAGGGTGTTGTACTTATTTCTAGTTCCTTTTTTTTTTTTTTTTTTTTTTTAAGATGCGAAGGGGGTCTGAAAAGTAATCTTATCTGGCATAAAAAAACTGATATGTGGCTTGAGAGCATGAAAAAAAGTTAAATAAGAGTCTCACACTCAATGTGTGAGATTTAAGAGAATAACTGAGATTGCAGGACCTTCCCAGGTCACTTTCCAAGTCATTTTAATGAAATACTCTGAAATTCTGGCCCGTAATGGACTGGCAACCTGTCCAGGGTGTACCCTGCCTCTTGCCTGATAATTGCTGGGATAGGCTCCAGCTACCCTGAATTGGATTAAGCGGTACAGGAAATGATTGAATGAATCTGAAATTCTTCTCCAAAACAATGTTCTAAGCTACAGATTTAACAGCTAACAGCTGAACAAATAAGAAAAATATATATAAAGATGAGCGAGCATCATAAACAGCTATTGGGGTTGTTGGTGGAGCTTATGGTTTATATTCAGCTGTAGGGTGAGCCAACAGTCAGACGAGAGTGATTAACTTGGCTGTGGTAGATCAGTCTCGACTTTTAAATGTAGTAGCATGCTGGGAGCTGGAGAACAGCACGCCTGGAGCTGACAGTCTGAGCGTGTGCTCGACTGCCTTCTCTACACCACACATAGGAGACTGTTGACCCCTTAAAAAAGAGATCTAAAAATAGATAGTACTTGACAGGCAATTACATAAATCTGACTTTGCCAAGAACTAATAGTAGTAGGAACAGACAGAGGGTTATTTGTTTCCAGAAATTTGGGTCTGTGATTCAGTCATTCTCCCTGCAGGGCTACTCACTGCCGGACTCAGACATCTCCTGAAGGCTGCCGTCATTGTGGCCTTTCTCTGGCTGCTCTGTCTGATGGACTGCCTGCACCTGAAGACACACAATCCAACAATGATGTAGCTACAGGCCTCTTCTGAAAATGTTTTACAAAAAAAATAGATCAGTGGAGACAGAAGTGGAAAAATGATTGAGGTTGTACAGTTTTTGCTGGATGTGTTTTTTCTTTGTATTCCTGTTGTCCACCAACCTGATTCATCTTCACAGTTTCCAGCTTATATTGTCTCTGCAGCATCTCCCTCTCCAGTGCCACCCTCCTCTCTTCCTCTTCTTCCTCCTGTCTCCTCTTTGCCTCCTCTTGCTCCCTTTGTTTCTTGCGCTCCTCCATCTGGGCTTCAATCCCTCTCTGGAGAAAAAAGAAGATGTTAAATGTTAAATACCAAAGAGTTCTGCTCCTGTGGCCTAAAATCCTTCACCGCCTCTACTCTTCTCCTTACCTGCTGCTCCAGCTGTTTGAGCCTCCTCCTCTCTCTCTCTTCAATCTGAACCGGGTCCAGCAGGGAGGTCATCATCCTCAGATAGCTGGACAAAGGACAGGAAAAGCTAAAAGTATTCCATATATAATCAAGTCTGGAGTTAGTTTGGTTCAAAGCTCTGATCTGTTCAGCTAGAGATCATGATGATGAGCTTTTTTCCTTGAATGGAAAACCAATCAAGTCCACATGGGATTTGTATGCGAGGTGAAGAAGAAGAAGGATCAATCAGGACAGATTGCTGTCTTCTTCATCTTTCACTCCCTCCCCTACCTGGTTCTGGGATATCCACTGGTTGAATCCACACTGGCTCCAATGACACTTTCTGCTCCACAGCTACTTGTTGCCTCCCAGACCAGGGACAAGCTGGACGAGGGCTCCCACTCTCCTCGCTCAGAGCCACTAAGCTGAACTGGAGGGGGGACTGATGGAGTCGCAGCCTGGACGAGAGGCCTCCTCTGCAGCGAGTCAAAGTGTGTGGCCCAGCGCTCGTGATCCTCCGTCTGCTGAGACGACAGCAGGGTAACACATGAAAACAGCACTGCATCCCCCGCACCCTCCCCCGAGGTTTCTGCTGTGCCTCTACTTCACCTGCTTCTGCAGCAGTTTCTCTCGTTTCCTGCGTTCAGACGCCTCCTCTTTCTGGCGGTCCAGCTCCTCCAGCCAGCGTCTCCTCTGTTCCTCCTTCCTCTGAACAATCAACACATCCTCCATTGGGGTGATCTCCTATGATGAAAACAGTTCATCAGTGTAGTTATAAAAAACAATCCTCTTTTATGTAATGTTTGAAATCTTTTGATTAAATTCAACCCCAACAATCACAGAGAGAGAAGCCCCTTCTGAATAAGAAAAGTGCCATGGTGTGAAGCAGTGTTCACCAACTCCGGTCCTCGAGATCTACCATCCTGCAGGTTTTAGTGTTTCCCTGCTACAAATGAAAAGGTTCTCCAACAACTTATTGTCAACTTCTGCACCAGCCTGTTAACAAGATATTGATTCAAGTCAGGTGTGTTGGAGCAGGGAAACACTAACCCCTAAACCCTAACCCCCTAAAACCTGCAGGATGGTAGATCTCAAGGACCGAAGTTGGTGACCACTGAAAGAACCGTCAAAAAAGTAACCAAATAAAGATAATTTTTTAATACTGACTTGACTTTTATCTTGAATTTAATAAAGGAGGAAGAGTCGCTGTGTATGACACATACGTCTGTTAACAGGTTAGATTTACCCCGAGTCTGAGGCTGGATCTGATGGCTGCAGGTTGCTCTCTGTGGCTGACTGAGCTGTGGACAGATAACACACTCTCTGCGTACTCCTCAGCCTGAAACACACACACAGATTGATAAACATATTGTGACAGTTTGATTGTCAGTCTGCTCTTCTTTGACTAAACTTCAGGGACAGGCTCACATCGTATCTTCAGTATCCCAGTTATCAATGTTAAATACCAAGCACAATATGAGTATTAATATATAAATATAATATAATTAATGACGCGTTAACGCAAATTCCTTTTAACTGCACTATTTTCTTTAATGCACGATTAACGTACACACGGTCGGCGTAGTTTCAGGAAGTGATGCAGAAATAACGTTGTGGTTCTGAAGCAGAAATGGACACAGAATGGGTCTTTCACATGAAGGGTTTAGCTTCAAAGCTCTGCAAAACGGTTCTCAGGACAAGATTAAGGTATCTTTTTATCTACTGTCGATGGGAACTGAGTTACCACCGTAGAACTTTATGTCTCAAATATAGCCTGCTGTGCGAACACACAGCTGATTCAGAGAGCCCGCCTCCTCCTCTAACAACAGACCGTGATGGATAGCTTCCAGCGAAAATGTCCTGATAATTCTACAAGCAGCAACCTTTTAACAGCTGATCTGGATAAACTAAAGCTGGAAACGGTGCTCGAGCCCCCCAGGCAGTTTGCTGCTGTTTATAGTATGTTTGTTTCTAGATGAAGGTGAGGCAGTCAGCAGTGGTATGAGAGAGAGTTTGTGTGTGTAAAGGGGTTATGTGTGCATATGTAAAGTTATTCAACCTCAGGTGGGTAAATATGACAAGTAACTGCAACTACAAGTAACTTATTCTATAACTGCAGGTACATAGCTGCTTACAGGAGTATTAAAATCATGATAAATATCCTGTTAAGGTACATTAGAAACAGATGAAAAAAATTGAATAAAAAGATGAATAAGCAATTAATGGCAAGTTAACTCAAGACACTCATCTGATTAATCACAATTAGATATTTTGAATGACTGACAGCCCTAAAACATGTATAGAATATTTCTTGAAAGATCAGGTTATTTCATATACATGAAAATAGCCAAATGAAACAAGATGAAGTAAAAATGTGCTTCATACCTGTAGCCTGTCTGGAGCCAAACACTGCTGCTGCTGCTTTAGAGCCACCTGCTCATCTAAAACCAAAGACATACAGACAAGCTAAAACATATTTTTCAGTTATATCAACAAAGTGCTTTTTTTTCTCACTTTTGTGTCCATGGAACCAGTTTAGAGTCAGTTTTCCAGTTTGCATAGTGACATGATGGAAGAAAAAGAAGAGAGAAGGAAGACGAATATATGAAGCATTCAACCCCAAGAATACTAGCACATGTTAAGTACTGTATGGTGGTAGTAGCATCATCCTCTGGGGCTGCAGACAGTTGTGACCTGGACATAACTGGGAGCTTAATGTGACAATGAACCCAGATTAAACCTAAAGCAAGTTGTACAATTGCTGTACTTGAACAAAAATAAGCACAAGACGTCACCATGACTTGTATGTCCATGATGGGGGTATCCAAAATTGTTAATCAGAACTTTAGTTCCCTTTTGATAAAGAAAGGTTGATTATAGCTTCAGGGATGAATAACCACTATCTTTCACTATATACACTGCAAGAGATATAAAAGTCGTACACTCTGCCAATAAAGGGATGCATGTGGTCAGTTTTGGCACTCAGACCATGACTGAGTGATATTAAAACTCTAAAGTGTGCCAAGAAAACTTTCAGCAGACATTACATCAGGATCAGCAGCCCGGACTGTTGACACAAGACGGGTCGGCTCCACGGACTCATGCTGGCGATGCCAAAATTGTGAGTTTACCATCTGCAGCTATTGCAGAGAAGTAAATTCAGACGACCGTGTAAAATGTTTCCACATCTTCAGCATTCCACTTATGGCTGAGCTTGTGTTTAGTGAGGCTTCAGATTTCTCCTGTCGGAATACAAACCAGTGTGGTTCTCTGTTATTGTGTCCAGTTTTCCTAAATGCTTCTCTCATCAGCAGGGTTTTTTTTGTATCTGCATTGGATATTTTATCCATTATTCTATATTCAATGTCCCAAGTAAACCTAAGACTTAAGACTGTTCAGGTTGGAAAAAAAGAACATTTTAGGTGAGATCAGCAGCTTAGGAAGAACTAATCAGCTCTAGTCCTTTATCAGCAGGATATTATGGATTTTATGCCACTAGAAAAGGATAATGGGACGAACTAACAGCTGAGCAGGTGCTTGTGTTCACTGTGGCCCACATTCCCAATAAGGCTTATGAATATCACATTTAATTCCTCTATCAGAGGTGATTTGGGCTTCACCAGTTCGATTTGTGATTTTTTTAGCTCAGTGATCCCCAACCCTGGTTCCCAAGGCCCACTATCCTGCAGGTATCAGATGTTTCTCTGCTCCAACACACCTGGTTAAATTGAATGCTATTGAGCCATTAATTTGAGTCAGGTGTGTTGAAGCAGGGAAACATTGAACATCTGAAGGACAGTGGGCCTTGAGGACTGGAATTAGGGATCCCTTAATTTCCTTAATTAAAAATGAAGTTGCTGCTCACTGCTGAGCTTATTTGCTAAAAAATGTTCCAACACAAGACAAGGACCTGAAACTCTAAAACTGGTTAAATGTGTGGGACATCTGTGTCTTTGCCATTATAACTGATAAAACCTGGATCGGACGTTTTTTAAAATGCTTGTGTGTGTGTTTGTGTTTGGAGGGACATACCAAGCTCTCTCCTCCATTGAACCTTCCTGGCGTCGATTGCCGCTTTGCTGTCTGACTTTCGGTCCTCTAGCCAGCTGAACAGACATGCAGACAACCTGAAAAGCAGCAGAAACACCGAGCTCTTCAGAGCAAACCACTGAAATGCTGCTGACTTTAAGCTTTGCATGTCAACCAGTGAATAACCAGAACAAGTTTTTGGTGGTTTTTCTTTCTATGCAAGTATGTTAGAAGACAGAGAGTGAAGCAGTAGTATAAAAACTACTTTTTATTTGATTTATAATTCATACTGAATCAGCAAACAGAACATTTCATCTGTTCTGCCAGCAGGAATGAACACTGAATAGAAAATGTCTTACCCTTTGTCTTTTTCTTGTGAGCATCTGGTTGCATCTGTTCCTTCCCCTGCCTTCTTTATTCCTTCCTCTCTTCCTTCACCTTCCTCCTTCATTTCATCTTCTTCTCCTTTCACAGAAGAGGCACATTTTGGATCAGTCTTATTTCCTAACAAAGACAGTTAGATAGAGTTTGTAAGTTTCAGTCACCAGTGTGATGCAGGCATCGTTAGTTTAAGTTACTGGTTATGTTCCAGTAGTACCTTGTGCCTCCTGGTTCTCTGGTGCATGCTGACCATTCCTGGGGGTCTGAACAGTGTTGAGTAACTGTTGCAGCTGCTCCTTGGTTAGACACACGATGTCCTTCATTCCTACGTCTCCACTAGGAAGTGTGCTCTTCAATCCCAACTTTCCAGCACCCTGATTTCCAGTGTTTTGAGGTTGTTCTGCTTTCCTGTTGGCTCGCAGGGGTCCAATGTTGTTGCTGAGTGTCTGTTTGTTTGATTTCACCTTGTGTACACACACAGATAAATAATGAATGGTTAAAAGGTAAAGCATTTAACTCTTTAGAAATCATGAACACTCTTCCAACATCAAATTAGACGAGCATGATTATTTCTGTAAATGTATTAAAACCTTCGATCTGACTTTCCCTCTCTTTTCACATAGTGATTGGTATGCTGAATAAGGGCAAGAGGCGAGCCTGAGCTCAAACTTCTTTCTTCACTTTTGTCAGTCTCCTTTCATTTCCTTTTTTTTTTCATTTCATTCTCAACCATATAAAGAAGGTATGCAGTCCGAATGAAGGCAGGAGGTCAAAGTGAGATCTGATCCAAATGACTGAAATAATATAAACATAAAAATATAAACATAATTCTTAAAAAAAAGTTTAAGGATGACTTTTATGTTCTCAAACTTCAAAAAATGAGAAACAACTTAAACTTAGATAGATAATTTGCTCTTCTTCTGCTATCCCAAGAGTTTTAATGCACACAGTGGACTGTGATGTAATCAGTTGTCTGTGAAGCCCAATTTTTTATCTTCAAGTTTGGCATGAGACAGACATCTTTTTTTTTTTCCAGAGCTAGAAGTGACGATATTTGGAGAAAACCAGGGGTTGAATTGGGTCAGAGGCTGAACCGTGGTACATAAGCCACTGCTGCATCTCTGGCAATTTAAACCTCTCATGATTTTTGGTTCTGAATATTTATTACAATATTTTTAACAATTAAAACAATTGAAACTCACAGGCCAGTGGCTTACAGGTTAATGTTAAAGGGAATGTTACACAAGACTCTGTACCACCAATATTGAAGTAAATTATGTAAAAACAAATGGCAATGATATTTTCCCATCAACAATTGTTTACTGAGGATGATCCTCTATTGTGTGGCTTTAATCAATGCTGGAAAAAAAAACTTATATTTCATTGATAAGGAGAAAAACTTTGAATCAAACCAGCAGATTTATCAGTAACTCTTTGGCATTATTGGCTGCTTACCTTCAGCCATCACATCTGGACAAATATCACCCACCTAGGCAGTTGGTGAGATGATGATGCTGCATTATGATTAACAATATGGTGGTGTTGATGCAGAACATCAGATAGGATAACATAAAAATGCTGCATCCACTTGCACTCTGGCGTCTGAGATTAAAGGTCAGTCGCAAAAAAACTACACGAATTGAAACAAAAATAAGTAAATATTCCTCTTTTTCAGAATTGTAACTATGGCCAAATTGTTATTTGCTACAGAAAAATCCCACTTGAACCACTGGACAAAACACTTGAGAGCTGGAGAGTGATATTAAAAACCTCAGGAAGACAATAATATGTATATTTGAAGACTAATGACTATTCAATCATAGAGTTATTTAAAAAATACCAACACCAAAAAGAATAAAAGATATGATCACTGATGTCAGACACAGTAATGAACACAAAGTTAGTGTCATTTATGGTGAAGACGTCCAGGTTGTTGAGTCTTATTAAAGACAGGGGTACTGTAAACACTGAGGCAGTGGTCAAAAGAAGTCAACAGAGAATTCATTTACTGAGAAAGCTGGACTGCTCTCCCTGAGTTTATGTCATGTAAATCTTATTGTTTGTTCATTTAAAGTATTTCAATATTCTTTTTTTTTTGGTTTTACTGTGTTTCTTGGATCAACCTGATTAACATTGAATAACATGGATTCAAACAGAGATTTGAGTTCACTCTGGGAGACCTCGGTGAAAAAGGCGCCCATCAGCACCATCAATAAACCCCATCACATTATGGCTGGTAAGTTTAAGAATATGCCTTCAAGTCGCCATTACTGCATTCCCTTGGATAAAACTAACAGCTTCTCCAAGTTGTTTATTCCTTCAGCCATCAGGCTACTGAGTTCTTACAGTCATCTTTTCATTCATTGATATTTTAACCTGGACTTTCAACCCTCCAGCTTTCTTTTAATTTATCATTATTTTACTTTTTAATGTATTTCTTTCTTTAATTTCTTTTTACTTTATTCTGGTCTTGTGATCTTTGTCTGTTGAACTTCTAGTTCTTTTGCTTTGGTATGTTGATGCAAGTGAGCTGCAAATGAATTGCCCACTGTGATCAATCAAGTTTTTTTTTTTTTTTTTTTTTACATGGCCTGCTCTTTTACCTCCCAGATAATTCTGTGCAACAAACCACACACAGGTAAATACAACACTACCATGCACATACAATATCAAAATAAAAATAAATCCCAAATTGTTTGAGTTGTTAGAACATAATCCAACCCTTACCTTGGCTTCCACTTTAACACTGCTATCTTTGTGATGGTTATATGTCTTGGATAATAAAGGGGTGCTTTTCCCTTCAGTGGTGGTGGGGGTGGAGGTGGAGGAGGAAGCTGCTCCCCTTGCTTTACACCTGACCACCCTCTGCCTCCCCACCAGCTGCCGGATTGCTCGCTCCTCTCCATGTATCTCTTCCACACAGGACGGCTGTCTGGAGCTCAGGATGTTAGCTGCTCTGGGCCTGATGGACAGCTGCTGGGAACACATTGCAGCATATTACAGCACTGATAAAAACCAGGATACTTCCACTTTTTTGGCACTATTGCTCATTAAAAACAAAAAACTGTGCATTACACAGCAACATGTGGCTAGCAACAACACACTTTATGCACAGAAATATAACCATCAGACTGTAAGGATTATTCCTACCTTTGCTGGATATTTCTCAACACCTGTATTGGAAGAAAAACAGGTCAGTGAAAAAGAATTGATATAACACCACAGAAAGACACAGTTCTTTCCAATTATGCCTCTGCTGGTCTAAAATGAAGCAGGTCTAAAATTTTGATGGTGAAAGTGCAAATTAGTCTTCAATGTGGCTTAAAAGTGTCTTCTTTATTTCACTGTAGCCAAAGTAAACACAGTATCTAATGATGAACATAGGCATTAGTTGTAAATATAAAAATAGCTGAATCCAATAAAGAATCACACATAAGGTTTTGGCTATGGCAATATTTGTCTTGTATAGCAGGAAGATGGTCAAAACAATAAAACTAACTACTTATTTACCTTTAACAAAACAAGTCTCATTTAACTTCCACCTCATTCACAGAAAATAACCTTATTAATCAACGTAATACTTATTCATAGTAATTTCTTAAAGTTATAACCTGAAAAGAAAGTTAAATTAACAGCACATTGTATTATAAAGATTATAAAAGCTGACAGGCCTCACCATGACTGAGTAAAATCAACTTGGGTTTTCCATTTTCTAGTTCAAACAGCAGGCCATCTCTGTTCAGAGACAGGGGACAAACAATCGAACACAATTAAGACAGTTCTTTAGCTAACAGAACAGTGGCTTTCCCTCCTTTAACAGCATAACTGTCCCACTAAGGCAAAAAATAATGATTTATCATTTATTAGATTCTGAGTTATTTGGGTACAAAGATCAGGGATGTATTCCAGGGGTTCAGAATTAATAATAAAGTTTAACCAGAGCTCTGAGCTGAGGTAAGCTGGTTGAGCACAGGTGATTGGACTCAGAGTAAAGCACATGCGGAAAATGTAGCAGAAAAAAGACAGAAAAAAGAAACAGAACAAAACAAATGACAGTCATCGTGAGACTTTAATACTGATTCAATATGGCAAAAGATAAGAAATGGAGCTGAAAATGTAAATGCATCCTTACTCAGATTATAATGTCTAAGATAAGACTAGTGTAAGGGAAAACTCGGGTTCATACTAATATATTTCATATAGCAAAGTCCAGACATTCACCTTTCATGCAGTACAAATTTTCTAAATGAACAATAAAGTAGAGATCCCTCTAACGTCCTGCTGTATTTACAGATGAAAATATGTTTTTCTCTATTTACATTTTAACATGTCTTATAATATTATTTTAACTGTGTTGGTATTTCACCCTGAAATGTTGTCTAAACAGTGTCTGAGTCATTTGGTTTTGCCATTATTATTACTGTGATCAGACCAAACAACAATTACTAGATAGGAAAAAAATGCTAATCTGAGTAACATCTTCATAATCAGCCCCTAGTTGAATTAGCTCGTTAGCAGATTAAAACGTATCCTTGTCAGGAATGGAGCATTATTGTACCCCTGTTTTATTGACTGCACTATTTCAGTAGAAATGCAGTCAGTTGCGTTCAATTGGCAGTACACAGTAAGGAAATAATACCAAATTACTACATTAAACAGTGGTTATTTCTTCATTCACATTCAGTACTTCGTATGAGAAAAATATTTACATGAATTATAAAGAAAATGATCACGCCTGCAGCTCATCGGTAGCATAGTGTTGTTTTTCATTCAGATACAGTTTGTGCTTAGCTTTTTATTCCTCAAACCCTAACACGATTTTTAAAACTAACCCTATTGAAGTTGTATATTGTATTCTAGCATAAACCTTGTAATTCTGTTACCTTTTCACAAGTAGGATTAATATTTTCGCCATCTCTTGTAGACCGAGGATTAACAAAAACATCGTGGACCCCTTCAAATCCCTTACAACTAAAATTCGGCGTTTGTATTATCTGTACAATTACTTAAGTTGTGTGTTAATTTTCATTTTATCGTTAAGATAAAACAACAATTATTGTCAATTTCACTGCGACATGTTCCCTCACTGTGTTTAGCCTAGCTAGGTACTGTTACTGCTCAACAAACATACTCACCCGAGATTCATGCCGATAGAAAATACACACAAAGACAGCACCGCGTGTGTCAACAAACTTATAAAATCACAAATCCAAGGTTTAGTATAGCATTTTTAGCTTCAAAACCATGCTTTGACTGGCTGCACTATCAGACACACGCTAGTTCCTGATTGGTAAATTGTGCGGGTTTGTTGCTGGCAACGACCAACAACATCATCACTGATTGGCTCATTTGTTCCTGTGTTTAAAATTAATGACCAATGAAAGGTCTTCATTTGGACATTTTTAAATGGATGAAGGCGCTTTTAATGTAACTCGGAATTTGTCTGTAATCATAGCTAATTTATCCGTAATCATAGCTAACAAGGCCAAAACACAACAATAACTGACAAATTACAATTAATATCACTTGAACTTTTTAAAAGCGGTTAACTTTGTTATAGATCTCATAAAAAATGTACTACGTGACACAGGATTCAATTATAGTGTCTAACTTTTCCAGAGCGTCATGAACTATTCAAAATGCATAAAAATGTGCGTACTATATCAATATACAAATATCAATAAATACAAAGATTTGCTATATTTTGATGTCATGGTAATAAAAGAACCCTTATGTTTCTTAAACTTTTAAAAGACTCTTAAAAGTCTTGAAGTCAATAACTTATCTGTATATGCTTAAAAAATACAAAAAGGAAACATGAGACAATATATGATCTATTACTGAATAAATGCTAACGATGTAAGATTTGATTTCAACTAATTAAAAGCTGCTTGCTTAGCCAATTCTAAATCAGTACAGTATAATTTATTATCTCATTTATGCACTGGACTAACAACCAGAGGCGTCAGGTCCCAGAATAACTTGGAACCAAAGCCATTAGCTCAATAAAGTGAAATATCTTTGCCACCAATTTTGTGCAAAGAGGTTGGCATATTTGCTATAAGTATAAATACCTCACAACTGTATTTGTAGGTTCTTCAGTAAATGTATTTAGGCTTAGGTACATGCTACCTGCTTGGTCAGCAGAATAAGGGCAGAAAAATCAGAATCCTTTGGAGATATCAAAATATCTTTTTTTTATTGTTCTTTCTTTCTTTTCTTTTCTTTTTTATTGTGATCATGCTCGTCCTTGTTCCAGTGCAATCAGGAATGAGAGATGATCATTGCAATAAAAAATGTCTAATGCTGAAAATTGTTTCTTTATAATGAAAACAAAAATCTTCTTTTGGGAATGATAAAGTATTGCTCGTTCAATTCTCTACACTACTTGTTTTTAATGCTGGTACAGAGCAGCACTGCAAGTCTTATATGGTTATAGTGGTACTAGCAATATGCCATTATTAAATACATGGTAAAAGCTAAATGTGCATTAATTCTATATATAAGGTAATTAATGGCACTGTTGCCGGTGCATACAGGTTTCAGTAGCACTTTTTTAAAAATCCAGTGTAAATAAAACCATTTATATGCTAGTGAAAAAAATTGTATTTGGAAATAGTAATAATTAACTACTAACTGCAAATTAAACACTGTGCAGCAGTTACAAACACTGTGGAATGAACTATTTTCATTGCATGAAATCTTATTTATTATACACTCTTAGCCATACCATTTTAAATAATGGATTTTTATTTTGTTTTGCTATTTTTATGATAAATGTGTTTCTTTTCCACTGAGTGTTGCTGCAGCTTTTGCATTATATAAACAATTCTTCAACATAATGTGGATATTATAATGCTTAAATAATGTAAAATATGTTTGATCTGAATTTAATTAAACAACACTTAAGTTACCAATGCGCTTAATTATTGTATCTATCAATTAACTAAAAGGTTTGCAC
The DNA here is from genome assembly GCA_037177055.1 of Atherinosoma microstoma. NCBI lineage: Eukaryota > Metazoa > Chordata > Actinopteri > Atheriniformes > Atherinidae > Atherinosoma > Atherinosoma microstoma. The sequence goes on from JBBBVU010000003.1 coordinate 11,643,871, forward strand.
CCTGGTGATGGCTGTAGATGACAGTATGGGTACTGCAATCCCAGCTGCGGGCTTTAAGTGGCGACAAAGTGCTGCAGTCATGCTAATAAACTGTAAAATCTAAACAGACTGTGTTAGCTTCACTGTAATGACGTTAGCTTCTTGGATGTTTTTCTCCGTCGTTCATGAGTTTGGGTACTGGGAACCGACATCCATTTACCTCTCCGGTCTCTAAAGCACATCCACTGTGACCTCTGCGAATTCTTCCAGTGTCCACTCGGTGATCCTGAAGGTGTGTTGTTATTGTGACAGCTTGGTGCAATCTAACCGGAGAGACTGCGTAACGTCAAACCGTGATGTTAGCCAGCTAGCATTAGCATACAAGGCTACTTAAACGGGAGAGTCTGTCTAACGCTGCAGTGTTTTCCGCCCGAGTCAGGAGCTCAGAGCAGCATTTAAAGAAGGGGGAGTTTTAAGGTGAGATGACTTGAAACCATGTGATGTTTTATTATGATTTGAAGGTTTTTAAAAATGAGTGCAGCCGACTTAGCTCCTTAGCATGTTGTCAGGCTAAGGTCAAGAAGCTGGCCAGTCTGACAGCTAACGCTAACTGATACCCGTGTCTATAAACGTGTAATGTGGCACCTAGCCACAGCTACCAGTTAACACCAACACCATCTAACGTTTTGACGAGGTTATCACTGGATGCTGGACTATTGTCGTTTTCTTGATCGAGGTGGGTCCGTAAAAGTTTTATAAGCTTAAAGTTATCTCTGTGTAAATATGATCCTACCGGAGGTTGTTGTGTCATGGATTACGGCGGACTTCCTTCTGTTAATGTGCTGTTACAGGTTATCAGTGTAATCACATCGTTATTACATCCTGACATGTTGTGAAAGTTGACATTTTATTGGGTTTTGGTCAGTTAGATTGCTTTATCTGTGCTGGATGTGATGTTGGCCATGCTGCTGAACGTGTGTATTTGTTGTCATATTGCTGATCCAGGACAACCCCATCATGCTGCTCTACAAATGGTCATAATGGAAACACATTGTCAGTGCATACTTCTCTGGATTTATTTATGTGGATCGTCCAATATCCTGATAAAATAACCTGTCTCTTATTGGACAGCAGTCAGGGAGACTTGTTTAGGGTAATTGATGACTGTATAATAGCAATGCACACAAAAACAATACGAAATTTGCTCTGTCCTTTACCACATTTTTTGGGGGATTAAGCTGTCTCCCAGTCTCCATATTTCAATAGCGTCTACATGTCTTTAGGAACATAAGTCACCTCATAAAAGTTATTTATATGCCAGCTGTGGAATTATTACGTAATAATAATATAGCACCAGCCTGTGACTCTTTCATTTTCAAATCATCAAAAGTGCTTTTGGATCCAGGCATTTTCCCACTATTTCCAAAGTTTTAGAGGTCTATTTACAATATAAACAGTTTAGATATGATCTGAAGTAACAAGATAGGAACTCTTAAAAGTTAGATATCTACACAAAAACAGACAAAAGAACTTGATCCATATTAATTAAAGCCTTTTGATGATTCTGAATATACAGGAACTTCTGAAGAGTTATTAAACATCCCAGGTGTAAGATTCTTTAAAAATAAGAAAAAAAATATGCATAGTTCTTTTGCATAGATGTAACAAGAGCAGTAAAGAACTGCATGCCTTAACCAAGACTGAATATGGATCTGCATCTTGAACCTGGATGTGGATGTACATCAACATTAAATGGTACTTCTAAATTTAAAAAGAGTCACGTCTCATCTCTGGTAACTTCTTTATGCAAATTTTACCATAACATAAAAATTTTTGTAATCCTGTTTTCAAACAGTTAAAGAAACTCAACCAGTTACATAATCCTCATGGTGGATTATGTAGATAAAAATATTAATTAAAATGATCAAATTAGGCATGATAGAAGTGTATATCTAGAGAAGATGTTCCCTTATAAATTGAAATGGAATAATAAATCTGCAAACACGTTCCTGTTTATAACACAAAAAATCCAAATGTCTCTGTCTCAAATAGGATGACAATGAATCACTTTTTAGGAACTTCAAATATACCCTATAATTACTCTATTAGATAACTAGTTTCTAAGGGTGGGAGAAAAAATTTGATTCACATAAATATCGCGATTCTTTTGTTTCACAATTTAAAAAAAAAGAAAGTAAAGAATTTTTTCTTTTTTTTCTTCTTTTTTTTTACCTGTCTTGTCCAGCATTATAGCAAGCAGAATGATGGTCTGGCTGCTGTGTTGTGCTCTGCAAATTTGCTTTGCCAAGAAGATCTTTTTTCCTAATTTAAATGCTTCATTTTCCGCTGTTTCAAATATATTGCTGCTGCATACATCTTAAAAACTGACTCACATGTGATGTGCATTTTTGGGGGAAATACGGCTCCTGATATAGCCTGTAGACGTCGTCACCATTCAACTTTTTCACATGGTCTGACGTTAAAAAAGCAAACTATAAATCACAAAAACCGGCAATATCCAAGAATCGCTATTTAAATTGAATCGGGAGGAAAGCATATCATCCCAGGCCTACCAGTTTCTAACAAAAAAAACATTTATTCTGACTCTTAACACATCCATGAGTACATCGGAGGCTGTATGGGATTCAGTATTTGTCCAAGGACACTTGGGACTGAACCACGATTTTTCCCACTTGGGGATGATTTGTTCCCCGCTGAGCCACGGCAGCCATACTGAAATGATAGCATTGAAAAAAACCTTTTTACCGGAGTGAATTTTTTTCCAGAAACTCCATTGGCAGTTTTTGACAACTACAACAGTTGAGACTTATGGAAACGATGATGCAGACTCCCACATTTACATTCTCACTGAGTCTTATCAGCCACTATGAATCTTTCAGTGGTTGGTCACACCTCCATTAACACATTTCTGCTTATTGTTTACACTTGCTCTGGTACATGCACCCAAACCCTGAACAAAAATAATTCCCCGTTTATTCATGATATATTCCTTGGCGTTAAATTGGGCTCCACTTGCTGATTCCCAAACACAGGAAACCCATTCATGCCATAGTGTCGATTTTGACTAAAACTTAAGGGTCCATCATTATCAACTTGACAGGCTTATCTACTGACATGTTGTGAGTTGTGGTTGCTATGGCAACCCCAGAGTCTCGTGTTTATAGTGTCAGAAGAGCCCAGATGGTAGGCAATGTGTGGGCTTTGACTGATGTGACCTGTCTTTTTACTCAGACTGTTGTTGATGGGACGGATTGTTCTCCAGATTGTGTGTGTGTGTGTGTGTGTGTTGCTCTGCAGCTGTTAAGTTGTTTCAAGGGACGTGGCAGCAGCTGTGTTTGTTGTTTTGTGTTTTCCCGGTTGTATTTTGTGAGTTTTTTTAGATTGACAGATGTTTGTTGGGTTCACTTCATGCTGGACTGCATAATACTGTAAAACAGCTGGATCTACTTCCATACTTTCTCTGTTCCTTCAAAGCCTTCTTGTGCACTCTCACTATCCATTTCCTTTTCTCCACTGTTTCCTGTTCTTATTGTATTTCCTCCTTTTTATTTACTTTATCCTCATTTCCTTTACTTTCCTTCTCTTGGCACAAATATTAATCACATCCCAGTCTCGCTGCCTAATTACACTTAAACCAAGGTCTTTCGTTCCATGAAACATCTTCTTGGTGTCGGTGTGATCAGAATTATAGAAAAGTTCCTTTCCACTGAACACTAGTATTCCATATTCCTTTAAGTTTGTCGTTAGTCTGTAATTTCCCATATGAAGCATCTGCGCCTGCTAAATAAATATGTAACATTTTTTAAAGAGGGTTGTTGATGTTTTCTAGTTTACAATCTAATGGTTACTTTATCAAGTAAGATAATCATCACTTTCACATTTTTTGTTGTGATATGATCAAAGTCTTGTTTTGGAGCTATAATTCTATTAAAGATTTTAGGATAATTGCTAGATCATTTCCATTAGTCCGTTAATTGGAACTTTTCAAGAGTATAGAGGATGTGTGGCATTAACATTAAAGTAGCACCACATAACTTTAAACTTTAAAACTCCATGTTTCTGACTACTTTTGATGGCACAGTGATATTTATTGTGTAAATTTCTGAATCTGTTATTGCTCTGCGGCATTCTGAGGCTGAGAAACTGCACTTTCATAACTTATTTTAACAACCCAGAAACATCACTTTACAGCAGAATTTTGCTTTGCGTCACCGCATCACACGTTAGTAACTTGCTATCAACACACTGGCTGTTTTGAAGGAGCACTGTGGCTGATTCCGCAAAAAACCCAAATGGACATTATCAGAGGAAGGGAGGAAAAGAAAGAGAGAAAGGGACAGAGCAAGAGTAAAGACAAGATACAAGATTTTCCTGGCCGGAGAGAGCTCAGAGAAGAGACACATCTAATTGAATTTTTCCTTTTGTTTGTTAGCATCATTATAAATCCTATTCAGCTTGCCTTTCTTATTTGGATCGTTGCATCAGTTTTAGCGTGATAAAATGGATAATTAAAATAGATTTGATTATTTGATTCAAATAAATTTGACTACTGTAACCTATTATCTAATTTCTGACTTTCCTAACTTATGTCTAGAAGCTACAAGGTATTTTCCGGCCAGCTGTAATATTGATCAGGTGAAATTGCCTGTTTGGAGCATCTGTTTAGAAAAAATAAGAAGATTAAAAAGAAAAAGAAAAAGGTATGCAGCAATATCTGGCCTGATATTCTGACTGAATTTCTATTCGGACAGTTTTACTTTTAGTAGTTTTCTTTTCAGAGATGCTTGTCAGCATCATTTTCAGTCCACACAGATGTAAATTTAATGTGTGCCATCTGAGGAAATAGTTTGAATTACGATTTGTTATTTCCGTAAGATGATTTGGCTTCAACATCAAATGCTAATCCCAAATTCATCATCATGTTCCCGGCCAATTTCCTCTTGTTATTAGACTTGTTCAAGATGAAAAGCAGACAAGAGCAGATGGTACAGGCGCCTGTTATTTGGTCGAAAACTAAGATTGATTACATTTTAAGGTTTGCTTTCATCATTTTCATTTGTTACTGTCTAGATTTGACTGCTAGGATAGTCCATCTTAACATAGAACGCTCTTTTAGAAAGTTGACATGTCAAACAGTAATTTGAATATGTTTTTACAAGGAAGTCGGAGCAAACAAGCCTATTTTCCTTTTTGTGGCAAAGGCAGACAATGGGTTCTGTTTTAATTCTGTGGTTCATTGATTTTAGATTAGGAAGAAACCGCTGTAAACACATGAATGGATTACCCTTCATAACCACAGATGCCCTTACCCAGAGCTCTCAGTGTGAAGTGTAGATAAGGTGGTAACGCATCCCTTACAATTGTTGCATCTTCAGTAAGTTTACACCCCCATGTCCATGAAGTTGACTTTGATAGATTATAATCTCATTACCTCAGATGATTTTAATGGAGATGACACAAGTGTTTGTTTATAAGCACATTCAGTCAAGTGTCAGCTAAAATAAAATGAGAACAATAAGAGACATTATGACGGAGCAGAGAGGTTCGGAAACCTGTAGCTGAAGTCGTTAGATTGATTTTGGTAAGTCAATTATTAATTTGCCTTGTAAAAAAAATCATTAACTTTTCCCTACTTTTTCCCCCTTTTATTCAGTTATTTATTTGTTTATTTTCAACTTGTTTTGGGGTAATTCTAATTTGCTTGAAAGTTTTAGTGGCTAAAGAAGCTTAACATTAGTTTCACATTGTGAGAGAAGAGTTAAGTGAGCAGTTATGCTGGACTTCAGCCAGAAACATCTAAATAGTGTCATTTTTTTTTACAGGCTAGTGTAAATGTGTCTCCAGTTTTCTGTTCTGGTGTTCGTCACCTTTGAATAATGACGTCAAACTTTTCTTGTTTTAGTCCCCCCCCCCAAAAAAAAAAGTGCAGAAAAAACATTTTTTCTTCTGTCTGCTTCTTTTGGACATGCTGTTTGTTGAAAACCTGCAACTCTTCACCTAACTGTTTCACTGAGTTAAACTGACATAGACTGAAATAGAAAGTAATCACTGCAACTGTTTCAATACTTCTTTGTTGTTTTGATGTACCGGTATATGCTTAGTCCATCATGCTGATGATACAAGTTGTGCAAATACATGCGCTTTCTTAGAGAAACTGAATGAAACAGCTGTGTTCATGTCTTCATCCTTCTCTTTGATACTCCAATGTATTACTAGAAGCTGTAGTTAAATGTTCTTCATATATACAGTATATGAATATGATAATAATAAATTGAGTGTTCAGTGAATCACACCTCTTTGCCAGGCTGACGTTTTGTTCTAGAAATGATGAATGTGTTTAAGATCCACTACAACCCTTGAAATTCAACAACGCAGTGGCAAACTGTTCACATCTACCCTTAGATATTCCTGGAAGCCTGTAATTGGCTCTCTCATCTCTGACTTACTGAAGGACAGGAGGATTCCTTCACACTCGCACAAACTTATGTTCAGTCAGTCAGAAATAGCTGCTTAATCAGTCTGTTAGCGCTGTGGAGCTGTAGTGACCCTGCGGCTTTGTTACAGTGATGGCTAATGACGTAAAATATGCTCACAGATCCACTAAGCTGATTGGATGACTGCTCAGGTCATTCACCACACCTGGCAGGACACGGGGGTGGGGACAGATTAGAGGTGGAGTTGTTTGTTTGTTTCTTTGTTTGTTTGTTTGGATAGTGAACATGCTCCTGAGTGTGTACCATGGGAGATGTCTGAAAGGAGAGTTTTCATTGGGCCTGTTTACATGCACACCAAAAAATCTGATCATGACATGATTTCTGGAGTTATCAGATAATTCAAGTGATTATTCAGACAGCATATTCTGATATCCTTTATCAGATAACAGCAGTTTTCTGATTATGAGAAATTGGATTAACACATTAAAATGTATCCTTGATACTCCAATGTCCTTGTGTGTATAGATCTGGATACCTAATTTATTTAGTTTTGTTTGTTTTCAATGTCTTCCATTAAAAAGACTGAAGCAACGGCGTCACTAAGTGGGCAGAACACAAAAGAAAATAAAAGATGGTGTGCAACACAGGGCAGTTGCAGTATTAACAAAGTAAAAAGCATTCATGTGCAGTCTATTTTGCTCCAAAGATTATGGACGCTGAATGGTTTTGAAAATAACAGGAAGTTACATCACTCGATACATACTACTCCAAAAAAATCCATTAATGGACCGAAAAATGTAGATATAGATTTTTCGATATCGCATTTCAGAAGTGCGGTAGACGTGTCAGATCAGATTATTAAAATTATCCGATTGTTCCCAGTTATCGGATTTTGATTACTATCCTTTTATCCAGGGAGATCTGCTGAGAGAGAAGAGGAGAAATACGTTAATGATGCCAATACTGTCATATGTTTATACATGCGAGTTATGTTCATTCAGCGAGTTAAATACATCAGATACAGGTCCAATAATTAAGCATAAATGTAATGTACTTTATGGTTATTTTTGATCAGCTTTTTTAAGACACTAAATATAAGTTGACCCCTCTTATTTAAGTGGGTTTTGATGGGAACAGTGGGATTGAGCATGCACGCATGTACCCTGTATCTTGTTTTAAAGCAATACTACATTAGTTTCTGACCTTAAAACTTAGTGCTTTTGACTAGGTTGATGTCACTCTGATGTTCATTATGCACATTCCCACAACCATCATTGCCCTGCAGCGTCCAGAGGCTGAGAAACAACAATTTTCAGCTTTTTTTTCCCAGCCCAGGCATCACTTGATAGCTGTGTTTTGCTTTATGGCACAGTGTCACATGCCAGCAACTGGATATCAACACATTGGCCACACTTTGGCTGATTCAGCAAAGAAACCCAAGAGAACCTTATTGGAGGAAACATAGAAAAGAAAGTGAAAAAGTGACAGAGATGATGAGATGAGACAAGAGACAAACTGACTTTTGCTAGCTGGGGAGAGCTCAGAGAAGAGACAGGATGGGATGCAAATTAGCTTTAATTAAGGGGTGCCAATGCGTAGAAATCTGCCAAAGTTCAGTAGTGCTGCTTTAATCTTGTATGACTGAAAATGCAAGGCATTAAAAAAAGTTAAATTCATGACATAGTATTTAAGGATAATTAAATATCCTTATATATTTTATTACTATTTTTTTACCCCCAGTAACTGTAAGATATGCAGCACTTTTTTTTATCTAACAGTAAATGAAAGTAACAGCATAATGTGTTTTACCCTGCAGTTATTTAAATCACTGTCCCTGGAAAAAAGGGTGAAATCATAAATGTGATTAAAAAGGAGGGATTTGTGAATGAAGCAGATAGGAGAAGAAGGTAGTTATTGTGTTGAGGGGAAAGAAGAGGCAGTAAGTCGTCCTTGACTTTGCCCTCCACCAGTCTATTCACAGTTCTTTGCTGCATCACACTTCATGTATGCCTGCTGGACACACACCTGTTATCTGTATGTGACAAATTCTGTGAAGACACACACATGCACACACACAAACAAATGGGATTCAACAATCTAGGGCTACAAATAAAATATTGGTCATTGTTGGTGAATCTGGGGGTAATTTTTTATCCAGCAGTTGTCTCTTTTGGCTGTATTTAACTGCTGTACTGGCTCTGAAGCTTATAGAAAACTCCTAATGCAGATGTTAATTGTTATAATACAAAAAAAAAAATCTAAATTAGAAACACCTAAATTCTCCTGTCTGGTCACCAGAGTCAAGACATGTCATACTGGTTTCAATTCATCATTGCTAAACAACCCCAGTTAAACCCAGTTAAATCAAGCTGTATGTAAGTAAAAAAACTCCTGGTTTGAACCTCATCTGGAATCTTGTGTGGGGTGTTTACATGGTGTCCTTGTAGATGCAAGGGTTTTTAGAGGTTCTGGTTTCCTCCCACAGTCATCTGGCAATTGTGAACTGATTGCAAGTATGAGTGTGCATTGTTGTCTGTCTTTGAGTTAACCCCGTGATGTACTGTTGACTACTCCAGGATTTGTCCCAACTCTCCCACAGAGACAGCTGAGATAAGCTTCAACCTCCCGTGACCATGAGCCGGATAAATCGGGTAAAGAGAAAGGGCAGATAGGTAGATGTAATACTGTGTTTATCACATACCCTTATGAGATGCAATGGGCCAAGGGACAATTTCCAGTTGTAATTTGAATTTCATACTCAATCCTGATCAGATTATACATTGTGAGCTCAAAGCCTTGTGATTCATACAGCGTGAGATATTTTTAAATACCAGAATCACAACTACAGAATTTTATTTTTTTGCAGTGGGTTTGTACACAGCAAAATAGTTATTTATGTTATAGGGAAACAAAATTATTTAATCATTATATATGGCACATAGTTCAACAAACAAAATGCTTTTAATCTGGATGGTATGAAGTTAAACAATATAAACAAAGTGAGCGTCATTGCAACACGACCATAAAAGAAGTCACTGCTTTCTAGTTACACTAACTTTTTCAATCAATACAATAGCGATACAATAGCAATAATCATATAGTGATAAAGCGGTGTAATATTCTATAGTGTTATACAATACAATATAATAAACTATATATTATTATATATGGATGCACGATATATCAGCTTCATAATCGGTATCGGCAGATGTTGATCATTTTTTAATATATCGGTATCGGTCCGATAAGTGACACTTATTAACAACAGTTATTTATTTCTGGCCATTTGTGTGTCAGGAGGAGGGAGGGGTGTGGCCATACAATATTGTTTTGGACAAGTGACAGTGATAGTAAGGCAGCATTGTGGGGTGTTTAACTGTAGCATAGAAGCAATGTCAGCGGTGTGTTACCTTTTCAAGGTATCGAAATAAGATATTCAAAAAGCAATATGCAGTACTTGCAACATAAAAGTAATGTGAGAAAGATGTTGCATCATCATTATCCAGTTCAATATGTCATCTGAAAAACCACCAACCAGAGGTTCAAAAACTTTGCCGGGAAGCTAACGCTGCTAATTTTAACTTTAATTTTGTACAGAATTTGATAATCTTAACTTAATTTAAAAAAAAAAAAAAACGATATTGGTGCAAAAATATTATCAGATATTGTTTTGGCCAAAATTTTCATATCAATGCATCCCTATTATTATATGATATATGTTGAGTTGGTAAATGATAGTGCATGACTTATAATAAATAAGTTACAGTAGAATCAAATAAACGTATAATACCAATTAGTGCAACACAATATGATGTGATGTGAAGTGATATTGTATGGGTCAATTTGGAACAAAAAGTATGGGCAGTAAAACCATAATTTAGCCTTCCAAGATTTTGTGGGATTTATCTGTATGCAAAGTTAAACTATACTTACTCATCATTTTTTGCAAATAAGCAGTATATATAATGGAAAAAAAAGAGGATTTCTTTTTTATGAAAATAAGAAAAAGGAGACAAATGTGCAATAGATAGAAAGCAACAGAAACAATTGGACAATTAAAGCCCCAACAGAAAAACCAAACAACCAACTGCCACACCTGTAAAGGAGCAGAAAACATCTAACGGCCTCCGTAGGAAAACAAACTTTGAAAAAACATGAATAATAGCTAGAGATGCATGATATTATCGGCACAATATCTGCCAATATCGGTATTGGTTACGGCCAAATGAATGAATAAAATATTGGCATATTGGTTATTGGCCAAAAATCCAATATCGTTCATCCCTAATAAGAACAATACCACCACCAGGAACATCTATATGAAAACATAACTGTAGCTATTAAACCTGCAATTAAACCTACAGGACAACATAGTAACTATATAAGCAGTGTGTGCATGTGAAAAAAGGTATTTTAAAGGTAATCCCCCCTTTGTGTAGAATTTCAAGTGCTGATTTTGAATTGTATGTCCATAATCTTAATGAAAAGACCATTATGATAAGTAACTCCTAAACAGTCAGTTTTCATTTTGTATTTCAGAGTATGTGCAATTCTTCAGGCTAGAATTACAAGTTAAGAGCTATAGCAACAGACAGTAAAAAATATCAAAATTGAAAATAGTTTTGATCTATTATCTTGACATATCCTTGATACCCGAGTCCAGCTCCTCCTCAGTGGATACATCTCAGAGTAATGGGATGGAAGTCATCATGAATAATCTCAGTGATTTCAGTGATGCCAGAGCAGATGTGACCTGATATTTATAGTTTGCTTCTAATTTTGAAATTCATTGCTCGAGGGAAACACTGTTTACACCCTGTGTATGTCTATGTGTACCTATGTATGTGAGCTTAAGCCTGCATCTGAGGCTGATGCTGAGTAAGACTGCATTGTGACTTAAGATCAGACTATTGGCTGTTTGTTTTGATGAAATTAGATTTTAAGAAAAAACCTTTCTGGGGAAATTTCAACCCCTTATTTTCAAGACATCTGATTATATTCCTATGAGAGACGACATTATTCATACTGGTAATATAATTTAAAAAACAAAACTATTGGGTAAGTAACCTGCTGCTATGCGATCCTCTACTCTAAATTGGATAGATAAAACAACAGTTCAATTCTTAATGTCCCCTAGTTTTTCTAGTATTTCTTTTGGTTTCTTTAAGGCCTTCTGTTTCACTGTGGTTGAAAATGTGTACTGGTTTCAACTATATTATTTAGTCTGTCAGTTGGGATGTACCAATCCCCATTTTTCACTTCCGATACCAATATCGATATTTGAGGTTTAGTATCGGCCAATACAATCCTTTACAAATACAGAAAAACAGCGCTGAATTACCTAAATAACAATGTCTCATTGGGTGGAAAAGACTGGGATCATTCTTTTGTGCAAGGCAATGTCAGACTTGACTTAAACATTTCTTTCCTAATTTTTAAAAACAAACAAATAGATATAAATGTACTGAATTACTTATTCAGCAACTGTGCACCAGTACAGCAATCTTAAATAAGCTTAATTATACAATATATAACTGATTGAAACCAGTGACTTGGATAACAAAACTTCTCCTGGTTCAGTCACTACAATTAGGAATATAAAATCCAATGTAAAATAAATAAAGGAGCTGAAAATGAGATAAAGGAAAAACATTTGCTCCACTGGCTTGGTTTGGTACCTGGTTGGTAGATATTCAAAATAAACAGAAATCAGCTCTTTACAATGCTTTAGTGCAATTGTGCAAATAGAAATTAAACATCCATTACAAAGTTGAATAAAACAGCTTCACTAACACGAGAACAGCCAAGGTGTTTTGATAGTTTTGAAATTTACATATTCAATAACTTATAAAAAATAACAAATAAAATCGTGAAGCCTTGTTGGTCCATTCCTGTCGGTCTGGATCAGATAATGAGGAAGGATTCTGTAAAGGGTGGTATGCAGAGATGGATCCATGCTGTATTTTAACATGTACAGGACCTTGAAGGAATAAATGTCCACCTCATCTTCAAGAAGTACACTGAAACTCAAACAACTAAAAGGGGTTTCTGCAGCAGCTGCAGAGGAACTTCTAGCTGAGAAACAGCCTGCAAGCAAGGCAGGTAGAACAACGTGGACTGCAGCCCAATCCAAAGCTTTTGCAGACTCCTGAAAGGAGGCGGTGCCAGGTATGGAGAACCTGAAAAAAAAAAACCCTCTAATATTAGTAGCATGTGAGGCATGGGTATGCGCTGATGCTGCAGCAGGAGTAGACATGATCTGCACTGGCTGCTTCTTCTAAATAGTTGTTTTACTTTCTTGGCCTATAGATTGTGCCCATTGTCACGATAACCAATCTAGAATTTTCTTCAATATCTGTACCAATACCAATATCAGATCGGTGCATCCCTATCTGTCAGTGGACAACAGGACTTCCTTGTCGGTGTACATGAGTGTGAGGGCATGTAGGAGCTCGAGAGGCCATGAGCTTCTTCCTGTTCTCCACAGACTGTAGCAATGGAAAGCTTCTCTCATTGAAAGCTTGATTTAGTTAACTTGATTAAACAGCTTTGATAAATGATGTAACTTCTATGTGTGAAAATTGCGATGCAGTGAATTTATATTAAATGAATGGATAAAACTGATTTAGGTTACATAACTTATTCGGATCAACTTGACAGACCTTTGTGTTTATAAAAAATATTTTGTGGCAGATGATTTGATATTTTGTCTTCCTGACAGCATTGACATCAATCCATTTTCCATTGTCCAGGACATGCTTGTATGGACCACAGTCTAATCAGAGTTCAATAGACCTTTATCTCCGCAGCTGTCTCCTCCAGCTCTCTCAGAGGGACTGTGAGGCGTAACCAAACTAGAAAGATGTAATCTCTCCAGTGTGTCCTTGGTTTACCCCAAGGCCTTTTTATGGGGCATTTTGACATTCCAACATAATTACCAGACTCATCATCATCTCGTTCTTTTCTTTGAGTGTCAAGCTCTGGTCTTGTTTGTCTTCCTGAAATCTGTTAGTCTCTCAAATTTGGCTGCTGACCCTTTAACACATTTCATTTTTTGCTTGTAATGTATTCAGCCCTCTCTTAGCATTTTTCATCTTCTCCTTTTCAAAATAATCAAAATCAAAATAATCACCACATCTAAAGAACTTGTGAAAAAAGACTGTGTGGTCTCAAACAGTTTGGGTGGGTGGACTTATTCTGGCTGGTAGCATCCATCCAGTCCATTGCAATCCCAACAATGGACATCCTTCAGTGTATAAATACATTAACAATGGATTCATGTTTTAATAATGGAAGTGTGGTAATGATAGTGAAGGCAGCCCCCATCCCCCCCTGTTTTGTCTAACTGGAATATTGGCAGAACTATGAAGCAGCCCACTGGAAATGCTTCTGAAGCTCCTGATTGGCCACTCTGGCCATAGTGGATGATGGTGTGTGGCTCTTATAGGTGACTTTTTTTGTTTGTTCCACAGGTGTAAATGTGTTCAGAGTTCAGATTGCGAGTTCTGTGCAGGTGGATCCAAGTTTTTCCACATCAAACAGGAAAATGTGTGGGTTTCTTTTGTTTGTTTTTGAATGGATCTGGTTTTGTGCTTCAGAGCACTATTATGTTAAATTACGTAAAGACCCTAAAAAACAAACCGCTGCCATAGGGTTGGAAACCCCCCCCCAAAAAACTAGGATTTCCCTGCAAGTAAACTAGGAGGAATCTACTAAATAGGGACTGTCAGACCCAGACCAAAACTTCACTTAAGTATTGTACTTTGTAATTTTTGTAAATTTAATTTAGGAATTTCATTTGTACCTTTGTCATATATGTTTGTTTTTATATCACTGTAAATAGAATACTAGTAGGTTGTTAAGAGTATGGTCAAAGTTAACATAAGCATGCACTGCAAGATGCTACAGGAGCTTGCATAGCAGTGTAATGGATATAAAAAATGGAAACGACATATTAGAATAATCTTTTTTTTTTTATGTAAATCTCAAATAACAACTTAAATGTCTCCCAGATAAAGCACATGTGGTTTTAGGAATTACTTGTTATATTTGTATATTGTCTTTATCCATTAATGTGGCAGTTCCACAAAAATAGTGTTATCCTTATTGTTTACTCTCTATTAATCGTATGGAATTGCATTTGTTTTTTGAAATGTTATTCTTAAACAATAGATTGGTGTTTTTATTTTTATTTCCAGGATTTTTATCGTCTCAGGCCATTAGATTTTCCTCCTATGATCTGACTTGTCCTATGGCTGAAGTGTTTGTCTTTTTTTCCCCCTCATTTGATACTGAAACGTAGAGTAATATTTTTCCACTCTAGAGGAGAAATTCAGTAAATGTTAGAAGCCATCAGTTACTTATTAATAGGAAATGTTCTGCTTATTACACAGTTATAATATGTTTGTATGCAGACATTTAGGGACTTGCCCAGGTTTCGTTTATGTGAAATATTTTTGTAATGAAACGAGGAATTGGCAGGTTCAGTTTTTTTTACAATCAGAATTTGTTCCATGAGTCTGGATGGAAATACACACATGTATGGTTTTGGATATAATCATTGTTTAGCCTCAATTTTACAACACATTTCTATTTTAAGTGGCTAAAAAGCAGTGAGCAAAGTGCTGAATATGCACTGATTAAACATTCTTTCTTATCCTCTCTATGCAGGAAGTGGAGACCCTGCCTAACTGACATCCTGCTCCTCCTGCCTCCCCCCCTTCTCTGCCCCCCCACCCCTTGCCCTCACTGGGTCGCTGTGCTGCTGGCGGTGGATTGGAGCACTCTCATTGGAAGCTTTGCAAGGTGGTTTTTCGGTCTGGCGCCGCCTCCCCCTGGGGCCGGCGTGCGCTCCCAGCAGCCCGTGGTGCCCTGTGCCCCCCCCTCCCCGTCACTGCACACCAGAGCCCATGCCCAGGGTAAGACCAGGAACATGCTGCTGTGTTAAAGATGTCATGGAGCAAGACAGCTAAAGGTCATTATGGCTTCTTCTGTCCAGACCATAGTAGACGGTCTTTTATAGAGTCACTGGTTTCAATCAGTTAGATATCTGTAAACACAAAGGCATGATGAGCAAAGATGATGATTTTGAAAAATTGTAACTTGCTGAGGATTTAGAAACAAATATTTGTAAGCATTTAAATAAACTACATCGTATCAGACCAATACAATTAAAAAGCTATTAAAGCCAAGTCAGGCTAGTTTTATGTGTAGAGCATTAAAAACAATATATGCCACAAATTTAGGCGAAGGTCACATGGTTATCATGACCACAAAAAAATCAAGGAACATTCAAACAGTCAGTTTCAAATGTAAATTTGTCCTCTGAGGTCAGCTGAAGCAGCACTGGGAAAAGGAGTGCATCCTTTCAGTCTAAGTTTATTAGGCTAATCAGACATTTTTTTAAATGCTGTATCTGTTGCATGACCATGGCAACCACCAACACCAATCAAGTTAAAAATTAGATTGCTGACTTACCAACTTATAAAATCATTCAGAAAAAATGTTTACTAAAAAAAACCTAAAAGGATGTAAAGGGGTTGGTTTAATTTATTTTGATAATTGGAGTGTTTATCTGTGTCAAGACTGCAGCAAATCCGAACATTAGACGTTGTTACATATCAGTCACTCCTTCTTGGCAAATAAAAAAAGAAATCCTTCGGGCTCACATCACATCAGTGTGTCCTTAAACACATTGAGTCAGCATTTTAGAAACATCTTAAGACAACAGTGTCGCTGGTTAGAGATGCAAGTTCTGAGAAGCTAGCTCTGTGTCGAAGCGCATACAAGGCAGTCCCCTTTCACCTTTTCCTACCTTATCAGTTGCAGATCAGCTTCCTCTTCCACTTCTGCCTCTGTTGATGACATGATTCAAAATGATGGTGCATCAGCCTCAGCTTGAAGAGGCCTATTTTTGATATGACTGAAACTTATCTTCAGGATTCAGTGATCAGAAAACAGAAAGCTGAGGTTAAAGATCAGATCTCTAAATTTGTTGCAGTATTCTTTGATCATATAATCCAACAAACTGTTTAGACTGTGACCTCGTGTTTTTACTCTCCTTTGTCTACCATAATTCTGCTGTGCTGTGCAAATAAAGGAAAAATGTCTCCAAACATTTGTACTTTAGAAAGGAAAATATCACCGTTCCTAAAGGGGAACTTAATCACCCAAAGAGCAGAAATATGAAGCACAAGGAAAAGTCCTGAGAAGTTCTTATTTTCATCATGTAAATAAATCTCTCTTGGCAGGAGGAGGTGTGGCGCGTCCGCCAGGAGCCATGTGCCTCCCTCATACCAACAACATGGACAGCAAGTTACAGGGGACGGGGCCAGGGGGAGGGGCTTCACTTCGATCACGAGGAGGAGGCGTTCCTCTGGAGCCTTTCATACACCAGGTGTGTGCGAATGGCATATGGCGATCAATAAAGATGGAACTTAATGTTGATATGCAACTTTATCTCTTGTAGAAGAAATTTTGGAAAAAAAAACTTATGATTTTCTGTTTTTACTGTAGTTTTACTGTTTACATCATCTGTTTTGCCCAGTAGCTCTTTCATGTGTATGTTTGCTTGCTTGTAGGTGGGCGGCCACACCAGTATGATGCGGTATGATGACCACACGGTGTGTAAGCCTCTGATCAGCAGAGAGCAGCGCTTCTATGAGTCTCTGCCTCCCGAGATGAAGGAATTCTCTCCAGAGTATAAAGGTCAGTTGCAGCTCACTGATGTCTGCTATCAGAAGCTGGAATTAGTGAACTCTTCATGCTAGCCTCTTTGTCAGATACGCTCCTGCAGCTCCATTACACTACATTATACTTGGTGCATGATGCTTTCAGCTAGTTTGTCAAATTAAACAGCCCAAATCTAAAAATAAACAATGCCCTGAGAGCAATGACAAAGTACTGAAAATGATTGTTCATCTGCATCATACACAGATTTATACAACAGACAAAGCCATGGTTTATGAACATAAGAAAAACAAAACATACTCAGGCACAAACCTGAAACTTGCTGCAGTAAAAAAAGGCTTTTTTTTTTCATTGTACTGCAGATAAAGTGACAGATAAGTTAAATCTATAGCTGCATTTATGGCTTGATACAAGACTTATTGACCGCTATCATGCTGCTGGGTCTTTACAATTAGTACCACTAATGGTAAAAATAAAAAAGGCTGGGCATCTAAATAATGTATCCTTTATTTTCCATTGTAAATTCTGGCTTGGCTGCTCTCTTGCTAACATAGGATAAAGCGTACTTACCATTTCAGATCAGCTGGATCATCATGTTTGGCTAGTCTGCCAGCATCAAGCTCATGGCTTTAGGTGGCAACGGACTTCCTGAACGTACTTGTAGCTTACACCTGTTTCCTCTCTGCCTCAGAACACACATTCAGACTTCTGTGTTTCTGTCAACAACTGTCATATTACAGCCAATTCCCTTCAGCCATGATGCAACAGTGCAAACCTGTTTACTTCATTTGGTTTTGTGTATACATACACACAAGCTGCCCGTGGCTATAATGCATTTAAACAGACTGTGATTCATATCTTCATATGTTATGTGGCTGACAGAAGGTAAAGACTGCTCAGCAGAAGCTTCAGAAATGACAAAAGAAGGTTGTCTTTCATTTTCTTGCTTTTTAAAAATCTTTGTTAAGGATATGAGGAGGACCTGGCAGATGGTTCAGCCTGGCTTTGGTTACCCAGTAAATCAAGCGCAGCTCCAAACAGTGCCCTGTGTACAGTAAAAGACGAAGAAGACAAACGATAAAAGAGAAGGAAGGAAGTACAGATGTTTAATGGAAGTGAAGTGCTGTATCTGCTCTTCGTCACCAGCCACATGCTGTAACTATTTTGACCGTCTTTTGCTGTAGTAACGGACCCAAACAAACGTCTACAGCCAGTACATCCACACACATTCCTAATCCTTTCCAATATGTACTTGGAGAGATCATTTATGACGGACGGAGTAGGTATAGCTGACAACTTCAGTATTGGTTATGTTCCGATAAGATTTTCCTCTTAAGTCGTCACAATGAACCAGTAAACAACAGCATGATGGTCTGAAACTGAAGCATCAACTTGTGTCTAGGACATTGTTTTTCAACCACTGTGACGTGGCACGCTAGTGTGCCGTGAAAGATCATCAGGTGTACTATGGGTAATTATCCAATCTCACCTAATTTGTCTAAAAAATATTATTAAAAACAAATTAATTACTATCTGTAAATAATATGCCAAATAATGTTTGATTTCTATTCAAGACACTTTGACAAGAATGACTTAATATTACATTGTTAATATAGGTACAGAGTTTCATTTAAAAAGAAAAAACATTTTCCATTTGTGGTCTGCCTTAAGAATTTTTTTCAATGAAAAAAATGTACCCTGGCACAAAAAAGGTTGAAAAACAATGGTTTAGGATAGGCCTGGCAGGAGAAGTGTTATTTGACTAGCTGTGTCTCATTTCAACTCAAAACGGGTTTGAATATGTACAGTAATGCCATCAGACCCTATACCAGAGCCTGGACCAGATAACATTAGCAATTCTTGATAGTTTAAGCTGAAATTGTTGCTGAGTTCAGGAGTTGGAGAGCCACCGGCCTATCACAGATGTCAATCAGCAGTCACACAGCAGACATGAAAGCCATTATATAAGCCTTAAAATGTTATTATCAGAGAAAAGGTTCCCAAAATGACCAACAGGACACTTTTTACACGGCCTAAGTTTAGCATCGGAGTTCATGACGGCTCCTGAAAAAAATGATTGATCTCTAAGTGAAGAGAAGTCAGATGGATGAGTGACTGAGTGACCATCAACAGCTTTCACTTCAAATTGCAGTTTAAATTTTTTCAAAGTATGGAGAGACGCTTCTGTGAAAGCAAAAAAGAAATGTCAAATTCCCTGTGGAGCAAGCTTGCACCCACACAGGTGTTCCCTTCCTGTTCTCTTACTTATTGATTACACTTCCTTTAAAGCCAGTGCAGCTGTGGACAGACTACACCTGACTGACATCTCTTTCACTGTGCTGTTGGTTTGTTTTAGACCGGTTGGGTCGAGGCAAATTAAACCTTTATCTTTGTTAATAATGTGTGCCACAAGCACACCTCAGAGTGTTTTCAGGGTTTTTAAAGGCATAGTTTAAGAACATTTCAGAAGCATATGTATGAGGGTTTTTGTATTTGACCAGGACACAAAAACATATGCTCCATCCTGTTCTTCCTGTTCCTTTCATTTCCTTGTAGATATTTGAAATGAATAGATGCTCCTTGTTTTAAGGCCTCATGTTTCATTTTCAATTTGCTGTATCTTATTCATTCCTTCATTCATTTATTTATTTTACTGTTAAGAGAAAATGTTTCATTTGCATTAACAGTAACTTGGAATAGCTCTGACACACTGGGACAGTTTACAGGCTGATGAAAATGTTGGCAACTGGATAACTGTGGACTGCATGCATAGATAGTTTGATGCAAATGATTAATCATTTTGAAACCAAGGCAGATATGAAATGAAATGAAAAACACTTTATTTATCCCGAAGGATTCCTTTTAAAAGATTTAAGGATTCTTTATTGTAACTCTAAGTTACCATGGTCCCGGGTCCAGCTCAATAACCGCAATCAAGTTAACAAAAAAGTATAAAATAGAATAGAATAGCTGTCTAAGTATAAATAAGAAAAAAAAACCAAGATAAATATGCAAAAATAAAATAAGCTAAGTGGGTAATATAGATGGATAAAAACTAACGGTATAAAATATAGCATTGTAATAGTGGGAGCTTACTGCAATAAATGTAGAGGACCAAACAGAAACTCTACTTTTATATGATGATATTATAAAAGTTGGGTTAGACTTTTTGAATATCTTGAATATTTTGACCTTCAACTTTAAAAAAAAAACAACTATTTTGCTCTCTCTTGTGGCGAACAGATTTAATGCTGTTCTTAAAGTTTTCTGTTTTATAGACATCTAAAGTGACACATGGCGTTTTTACATGAATAGAACAGCTTAACAGTGGCTTAAGAAGCAGATGTGGGATGAAAACTTAAATATTAGATTATTCTTAAAGTGCACCCCACCTCCCAAACCAGCGATGCCCTATGTAGTTCGGTATTAAGTATTAGTGTATTTAGCAAACGTTGCCATACGGATTTGTTAAACTAAGTAAATACATCCTCATGGATCTACCTCACTCTCCTCCATGTATGTAAACTGAGTCAGTTGTTGTTATTATTGGACTTTAATGCACATTTGTTTGTCATATTTGTACCTGAAGCTGCCATTGTGAGGTGTGCAAGTTAGATAAAACTAAAACTAAATAAATTCATAATGATCCTTCCGCAGGTTCACCTACGAAAACCATGTTACGACTTTTACTTCCTCTTAAGTTAATCTATTAAGAAATAGATTAATAGATAACCAATCAGGAATAAAAAGTAATTTGTTGACATGTGAATGTCCATGATTCGTGGGATGTGAGACAAATTTAATTGTAAATGTATATTATTCATGTTAAACTATTGCAAACTGATTGTTTTCTGTTACACTCGGGTACTTTTAAAGAGACGTGGTGGTCATATTCCTTGTAGGTCTGTATTGTCACCAGACCTCCCTGCTGGTGACAACAGCTCTCCATAAGAAGTCTATATTTAGCCCAGGATCTTTGCCCACTAGCATTGTCCAGCTGATTAAATAACGGCAGACAGACAGCTGCCCAGGAACACATTTCTGAATCTGTCAAGGTTGTTTATCCAGATACCGTTTGACATTATCAGATGAAATTTGTCCTTGTTTGGCTGTTTTTGGTGCTGGAGGTTTTCTGGCTAAAGCAAACACTCTGGTCAGTTCTCCTTAGTTTGGATTAAATTTAAGGTTACTTAACTTTTTGTTTTGGATAATGGAAATGGCGGCATCAAAGCAGACATTATTTCTCGACTTGACATTTCAGGCTTATTCACCATTTGTGAAGAAACAGACAGCAGAATTAGATTTGGACCAACAGGGAGGATGTCCAATGTCTGAGTTAGCAGGGATGACATGCTCTGCTGCTGTTCATGAATTTAAAAATAGCAGCTTAATGTTTGGCTAAATCATTCTATCGCATTTCTGTCTGTTAAAACTATATAGTTTCCCAATCACATGTCAAGATGATTCAGTATATTTTGACTTGGAGATGACAAATGACAATTAGAAGGAAAAACCAAGGCTGGATTTGTTGGGTGTTGGTCCAGGATGAGCTCATGCAGC
This sequence comes from Atherinosoma microstoma, assembly GCA_037177055.1. Lineage (NCBI taxonomy): Eukaryota > Metazoa > Chordata > Actinopteri > Atheriniformes > Atherinidae > Atherinosoma > Atherinosoma microstoma. The sequence goes on from JBBBVU010000003.1 coordinate 11,665,554, forward strand.
AAAGCGGATATTTTACGAAAGGCCTGGGACTTCATCACATTAAAACTCAGCAACACACGTTGATTCATTACAAAAAAATGTACCTTTAAAAACGAAGCAGTTTTTACTTTATTATATAAATATATAAACATGTTCAATTATACTGGATTCAATTTATTTCCTTTAAATTTAAACGGTTGTGCCGAATGTTTTAAAGATGCCGTCTCTGTTTTGTTCCGTCCCGCCAGGTGTCGTGCTGGTGTGTTTTGAAGGTGATTCTGATGGATACATCAACCTGGTGGCGTACCCCTACGTGGAGAGCAACTTGGATGGAGGGACCGCAGAGCACGAGGAGCGTGACCCCCCAGAGAGGGAACAGCCGAGGAGGAAACACTCCCGCCGTAGCATTCATCGCTCCTCCTCTTCCTCTGAACACAAGGAAGAGCGGGTGGACAGGAGGGAGGCACACGACACTGACACCTCTGACAAGTAAGAGGATAAAGAAGGAAGAATAATTAACTTTTGTCACTTGACAAAAAATAGACATATCTATTTGTAATATTTTTTTTCTGATAATTTGTCAATGAGAGGCTAAATATTCTTGGATTCCTGGCTGTCCATTATGAAGATTTGATCAGTGTAAATACTGTGGGATATATTTGTGTTGTTACTGTGTCAGATAAAACACAAGGTTACATACAAAATAATTGATATAGAAAATAATAACTAGCTTGTTAGATCTCTTTCTCTAACATCCACAAGAACATGTCGTTCCTTTTCATTTTTAATTGTGCTGGCAACATCTCTCCAGTGGAGGGAGGGCAAGTTTATTTGTATAGCTCATGTACAAGACTATTCAAAGTGATTCATGTAAAATATAAGAAGCATTACAGCGGGGTGCAGAAGATTTATTAAAAAGTCATTTAAAACAAACTTTGCAAAGAAATAAAAGAACTTTAAATAAGACGAATAGCTGAACTAAAATAAGATGATAAAAGTTACAGTGTGAGGAATTAACTGTTGTTTTGATAAAAGGCTGCAAATAGAAAAGATTTTAACCCTGATTTAAAACTGCTGAGAGTTTCAGCAGAGCTGCAGTCTTCTGGGAGTTTGTTCCACATGTGAAGACTGTAAAAGCTGAATGCCGCCTCTCTGGAGGATAGATTGTCAGGAAATTTAAGGGCAGTAATAGTCTCCTAAGGACGAGTTCTGCACCATTACAAAATCCTTTTTGTTCCTGTTTTTAGGTTTTTTGTGATCTAAAAAAAAGAGCAAATTTTCTGTAACTAGCTAAGCACATGATGACATTAAAGGTAAGAACTGTAGTTTATGGTAAGTGCAGGGATAAATCGAGCAAAAGTAAAGTGGGCATTTTTATTTGTTTAGTTTGAATACAGACTGAAAGAGACTTCACAGATAAACCACTGGTCAAATATAAACCTTTCAATCTACAACAGATGCTTCACTTAATGCAGAGGATCACCAGCAGTATTATTATAGCATTAACGGCCTCCTCTCCTCTTTTCTTGCAGTCTTGGAGAACTGAAGAGTCCGAGGCTCGACCCAAAGATCCACTCGGACGTTCCCTTCCAGATGCTGGACTGGAACAGTGGTCTGACTTCAGAGAAGATCAGCCACAATCCCTGGAGCCTCCGCTGCCACAAACAGCAGCTTAGCCGCATGAGGTCCGAATCCAAGGACCGCAAACTCTTCAGTATCCTTCCTCAGCCAATCACAATGCACAATATTCAGTCTTTTTTTATGGGAGAGAAACACCTTAAACACCTTGTGCTTACTTTCTTTTATTATATATTATATATTGTTTCCCCCCCCCCCAGATTACTCTTTATGATAAGATACAGATTGACTTTAAGCTCTATTGTTAAATTGACAAAGTAAACAATGAGTTTAAAAGGAAAAAATAACCATAAACAACCAGAACAGTATGTCGCTCCAGCTGTAATATATCAGCATGTTTTACAGCATAACTATTTGAGTTATAGTGAAGCCAGCTCGAATCATATTCTTCACATGAAACCAGCTACAGCTCACATCTCTGACTGATGGTTTTACCAGTGGAGCACCTGTTTAGTCATGGAGTGGGGTATTTATCTGTACAGTACAAGGTACTGAATGCACATATGAGTGAGAGTGTACAGAGGAGACAGGGATTCAAGAGGCTTGCTGGTGTTCGAAGCTATCAGGTTAAAGTTCATGTTTTGATCTGCGGCTTCAAAGAGAGCAGCCTGCAGCTGCTGGAAAACACAGCTGAGAAGAGAGTATGAGCAACACGCACTCTGCCCTCTACAGAGTCCATTTGTCTTCACGTCACAAGCTTGAAGGTTCTTTTTTTATTACTGTACAGATGCATGCTACGCTTGAAATAATCAGCGTCCAGTTTTGTTATCTTTGCTGCCTATTTTCTCTTCTCTTATGCTTATTTCTATTGTTCAATCCTGGTAGAGATAGTACCAGAAACAAATTAAACAAGAAAATAAAGATTATAAGGAAAAGAGACAAATGGAAAAAAACAAGAGGAAAAACATGGAGTTTCAGCTGCATTTTATGGGATTTTTTTTAAATTAAATTTACCAGTTTAATGGTAACAGTAAAATGATTTTTGTGATGAATAATTTCTAAAAAGTATGATCAATTATTTAATGTGCAAAAAAGACATTTAAAGTTCTCATGGGCAAAAAACGGTTACTCTCGTTATTTAGTTCCAGTTAGGTTCATGTTTCTGTACATTGGTTTAATAAAACTAGATTCAAGAAAGTAAACAACATGAAAAAAAATCCTCCAGATTCAGGGATAGCTTGCTCCTTAACTGCTGCGTTTTAACCAGAATTCCTGTTGTTGGAAAACGTTGTTCACCACTTCTCGTATCCCTGCATCCTGGACCTGAAGATGGGCACCAGGCAGCATGGAGATGACGCCTCTGAGGAGAAGGCAGCCAGACAAATGAAGAAATGTGAACAGAGCACTTCAGCAACGCTGGGAGTCAGAGTGTGTGGCATGCAGGTAGGATGACAAGACACTGCTTCATGTTGCTGGGGCAGTCTCTCTCGTACCAAACTGAATGCCACGCTTCACTTTGCCAAGCTGTAGTGGGTACAATAACACTGAAAAAGCAGTGTAAGCTTTGAAAAATATTAAAGCATTGCCTCGTTATTCAATTTGTATAGATTTTTTTTGTCTCTAGAGTGGTGGTAGATCAGATAATGCACCTTTTTAAAAAGTGGTTTCATATGACTGCTGCTGCTAGCACAAACTCTAGTGCTGCCAATTTTGCAAGATTTACTTCTACATCCTCTACTACTACAGCATCAAAGGGCTTGATTACAGAGATGCTACTACTAATAAGCATCGTGACATTGCATTCATTTGGCCTGGACAGTTGGATGCATGTACAGACACACATATTTAGGCTCTGACAGTAGGGAAGAAAACATTTTGGTGAGCAGTGTTGGTTTATAATTGCCTAATTAGGATCTTGAACAGTTGTACATTTGTCGTCAATTAAAATTTTTTAAGGTACCATCTTCCTGTCTCTGCAGGTGTACCAGCTGAACACCGGTCACTACCTCTGCAGGAACAAGTACTACGGCCGCGGCCTGTCGATAGAAGGCTTTCGCCAGGCCCTCTACCAGTACCTGCATAACGGAAAGGGCCTGAGGCAGGACCTCTTTGAGCCAATTCTGAATAAGCTTCGCAGCCTGAAGACAGTGCTAGAGGGGCAGGCGTCTTATCGCTTCTACTCATCCTCACTGCTCATCATCTATGAGGGAAAGGTGAGTCTGGGTTTAACATGTTTACATTATTGTCAGAAAAAATCTTCCTTTTGATTATGTGCTTCTTGGTCAGTCTGATGAATCAGGAGTTCGAAGTGACAAATACAGTTGATATCTAGAATATTATTTATTTTAAGAGCAGATAAAGTCCTAGATTTTACACAAAATCATGCCTTAATCTAAAATTGTGAGGCTCTCATGTGATACTACATAACAGCTGGCTCAGCAAGATTCTTTTAAAAGATGTTTTATTTGCTTCTACACATATAACGCACTCATGTATTTATATTTAGACTGACGGGCATAGTTTATGTACTTTGTGTAACTTTCTATTGAATGTGACAATGAAATTTAGAAAAAGGGGTAGGATTTAATAAGTTTTGTACTTTTTCCTACACCTTTTTGAATTTTGTTTATTGGTTTGTTTTTTTATCTTTTATTTTTGTTTGATTTTTAAAAAAAAAATGCTTGCTTGCTAGCGTTTAATGCAGCAGGCGGCGTCCCGGTTGTGAAAGTTCTATAGTTCGGTTCCTCGTAATTGTGTCATCAAACGAGTCCGGAAAGCAGAGTTTTAAGGTCAAAAAGTTATATAATGGGTCTTTAAAGTCAGCATGTAGCCAATGACTGGATGATGCATTTTGGTATTGTGTTCATAAGAAATGTAGGGAAATCATTCATCACAGTGATGGGAGGTCTGTCTCTTTTCAGACTCAGCTCCCTTAGAAGAGCTGGTTGTTACGACTCCCAAATGGCTGTTCATTTAGTATTGGAGCTTCTATTTTAGCCAAATTTAGCAATTATGAATCTTTATTGAGTGTTTTCATAAAAATATTGTTTTATACTAGTTTTGTTTTTTGTTGTTGTTTTTTTTTTACAAAAACTATAGTTACTGTTAAACATTTTAATCAAACTTTTAAATTAAATGAACAACTGAACAAAGAACCACAACAAATAAATCAACATTAGATAAAGAGGCAGATATTTTTACTTTATAAGTTCTGCACTCAGTTTTTCAGTCTCCAATATCATTGAAATGCAGCCCTTATTTTTCAATTTTTTGCTCTTTTCTTAACTTTTTCCCCCCCAATGTGCCTGGCCTGTACTATTACACTTGGTGTCTTCTGAACGTCTTCCCCCTTCCTTCGTTCACATAATGGTTGAGCCTGATATCCTCACATATGATTGGCTGCAAACTAAGGTCCCATCCCTGTCTGCAGCAGCAGTTGAATATTCACTTCTCCCCGATTGTTCATATGTTGGATGTAAGACCTGTATCAACTTACTCTTAGCTTGTTTTTTGGTTTTTAATTTCTGAAGGAAATATTTTTTCAAACACAAAAGGACACCATGAGAGCTGTGAGAGTGAACCAACACAGTCAAGTTTAGTATGGGATGGCTAAAGAAAGTAACTCCCCAAAAAGCTGCAGGTTCATCTAGTAAATCACTACATAGAAACTGATTCACGTTGCTACTGGACAGTTTGGTATGAATAAAAA
>JBBBVU010000003.1:11682624-11697559 GCA_037177055.1 Atherinosoma microstoma
ATATTTCTCCAAATTTTAATGGTGTAACTTGTTTTACAGTAAAATCAAATATCAGCCTTGCTAGCTTCCTGTTATATAAATTAAACAGAATCATGTTACTCTACCTTAGTCAGTGCTAAGTAACTTGGATACTGACGTCTTTAAGCATCTTTATGGTATATTTTCAGCTCCAATGTGAAAATCTTGACTGAGCTGATGTGTAGTCCCTAAATACACTCAATGAAAAGTAAATATGACATGGTTTCCCCACATTAATTTAAAACTTATTCAGTGCTGCTACCATAAAACCAAATGTTAGCACTGCTACGTAGCTTCGTGCTAACATTTGGTTAATAGTCAATAGTGAGATTAGCAGTTGTACTTCCACAGGGACAAAATATCTTCTAGAAATGTGCAGCCAAACGTCAATATATTTAAAGGATGTCTAATTTGGAAATTACTTTTAAATTGACTTCAAACTGGTGTAGTGACACTGGTGATTCCTGTTTGTCTGGAAAGACATTTCTGTCCACCGTCTCCAGTGACCTGTCAATCACCCCTAGGTGGCCCCTGGGGTGTTCAGTCAGATTTCAGAGGTGGCCACCCCTTTAGCTCCACCCCTGCTGGTGTAGCAACTGAACATGTTTACATCATGTAACTAAAAAACACCTGTGAGGCCATAAATGGCCTTTAAATAAAATCTGGAAAATGTCAGCCAGTGTAAAACTAGAATATAGTGCCAAATAAGGTCAACGGTCCTTGTTTCAAGCTCTTAACAGCTAAACAAGCTTTTCAGTGAAATTTGTTTTGACCTACCTACAAACAGCGAGGAGTCGTGGTCAAGATCCTGGCAGTCTGGCTGAGCCCCTTGGTTGAGGAGGAAGGATGTGTTTTCTATCAGCCCTCGTTCTACTGCTAGGAAGAGCGGTGTCTGACCACGAGATGTGCGACAATCCACAGAGTCTGGGCCTGAAGCTAGAGAATACCCACACTGTTGATGACCTTCTCCAAACCTCTTTAATTAATGCTGCAATACGCAAATCAGTACAGCTGATACGAACCTTTGTATGTGAGCTCCAGGATGGTTTCGTTGATCTGAGTTGCTGCTTCGTGTAAAGGTGTCCAACCTCTGCTGTCTGTCTGCCGAAACTTGTCCTTCTGTCTGACACTCAAATCCTTCAAAAGCTTTTCATTACCTGGACAGATGAATGAAAAATGACTCTGAGTTGTTGTCTGTGTCTCAGCCTCAGCTGTAAAACCGTTCAACAAAACCACTGTTTTTGTCCTGTTAGTATTTCAGCAAGTATTTAGACTCCAACAGTGGATTTCACTGAAACTTTTACCAGAGAGTATAATTTCAGGTTTTTAATAACAAATCATAGCAAAAGAGTTGTTAATACAGTCTCACCTTGTGTTACAGCAGAGAAGATCTCACTTATATCTGCAGACTTTGATTCACAGCTGCAGAAAAGAACAAAAAAACCTTAAAGAAAGCACATAATGTTTAGAAGTAATTTGTACCAAACTATGAACGAAGCAAATTCTCCACAGAACCTTTAATTCCCTTATTGTTCTTCAAGCTTACTTGAAGTACTAACTCAGTAAGTCAGATCTCTTTAAATCAGAGGATGAATTCAGAAATGTGTCTTAATCAAACACGTCCTCAAAGAATATCTTAAACTGACCTCTGTTGGACTGACCTCTTGTTGTATTGGGTTGTGATGTCTCTGTGACTTCCCTTCTGTTTGCTGCTCTCTAGCAGGCTTTGTTCAATCATGTACTGAGTTGCTACATCCTCTTCATCATCCTCGTCCTCCAGCCCCAGCTGATCAAACTCCATCCTGTTCTCATAAACAACCCTGACTGTTCAGAAGAGGTTAAACTCCTGTTTGATCACCAGGTCAGTGCTTTATCAAACTGGACGATTCTGCTCCACATGACCACTGGTTTGTCTACAGCTGCATTAATGAGGTCTGACTGTGGCTATGAGAAAACATGTTTCATTTCAAACATAGTGAGCAGACCTTTGATGTGGATTTGTGCAAGAAGGACCTTCAAACAGAAAAGGGCCTTACTCTTAAAATTTCATATATATACACGCGTACACACATTTTCTCATCTTAAATATCCTCTCATGCTGTTTTCACTCAGTCAGAGAGGATGAACAGTTCATTCATCCATGGACTGGTAAGTGTGAATACAACCCTGCAGCTACAGGTGAGCGATCATAAATCAAGTTCACATCAAAATACCAGAACAATTGTCTGATTTAAACATTTCTGAAACAGCTGATGAATTCATGACACCAACAACGGAGGGTGCTTCAGAGCAAAATGAGGCCTTAGTCAATCTGAGCATGTCATTTCTAACAAAGTGCTCTCTCTCTCTCTCTCTCTCTCAAAAGCAATGCTAATTCAACAGACATATTATGAAACAAGGTCTCAACAGATGTGCACTGAAAAGTGTTTGTTTTAAGGTCTGAGTTCAGCAGATATTTCCTGATCTTAACACAACCACTTCAAGAGTGAACACCTGCCTGAAAACCTTTAAGAAAACAAACCAATAACTAAAGTCAGAGGAAGATTTCAGCTTGTCTGTTTTTTTTAGCAGAAATCACTTGTTTTTTTTATTCTTGCTTTTCTTTACCTTGTGCTTTTGTGTTGTCGTTTTGCTCGGCTGAGGTTTCCCTGCAGATTCAAACTTGTTGTTGAAGGCTAGTGGGAGGAGGAGGAGGAGGAGGAGGAGGAGGAGGAGGAGGAGGAGGAGAGGACTGTGAAACCAGAGCTTTATGCCCACGTGAGGTCTTTCAGAAACAGTATGGTGCTTCCCAGATCTTCCACTCAATGTTTGGACAGCACAACTACCAATACACACAAGTGATTTACCCACAACTGTGTCAGAAAACTGTATCAATTCTTCAGGGTCAGTGTAAAGGCTGGGACGACCTAAATGTTTTTAACTGTAGCTGCTACACTTTGACATGAAGAACTGAGATCTGACACCTGTTACTATATTTACCCACACCAGACGAGTTTAGGAGCTGAACAGATCTACAGAAAATCAGTGCAACACCGACTCATTATGACACAAACCTGACTGCCACCACCCTCTGGGTAGTGTGTGTTTTTCATTATTGATTTGCCGCCTCTATCTTTAAATGACGTGTATTCAGAATGTCAGAACAGAAAAACTAAGATGCAGAAAGATCTTTGGCAAAAAAAATTTCTTACCTGTTACTGGATCATTTTTGAGGTTATTTTTTGTCCATCTGTTAAAACATCCTCAGAAAAGTTGATACACAAACTATGAGCACTAATTAAGTCCAAAATGTAGAATAATATTCCATGTAGACATGCAGGACACAATAATCCAGGCTAAATCAATTAGTCAATATTTTATCACCAAAGCCAACAACCTGGAGATATACAGCCTTGTTTTGTTTGAATTTAAAGAGGTGCAAAAGTCTGGATTCACTGATTTACAAAACAAAACAAAAATAGCAAAAATCCTTATGTTTATATAATTTCTTTAGTATTTACTCATTATTCATAATACATGTAATAATCATCTAATGCAGTATATTAACAATTAATTTACTCTGACAGTTGTCACTGATAAGAGGTGATCAATTTAAATGAGAAATTACCTTTTAATACTTTAATCTTTTTTTTAAATCCATACATTTGATCCATAAGATTATGATCGTTGGTTCTGGGTAAAGGTGCCATTTATTACTTTTTTTTCCTCTGAATCAAGTGGAAACTGTTTCATTAAACATTTGTGAAATGTAAAAATGATGATGCGAGTTCTTCATAACATAACCCAGAGATGTCTGATGTGTTCAGAGAAGCTTGTTGGTTTAGTTTCTCAAGAATCTAATAAGAAATCCAATATTGTTAAATGAACTGAAAGTGATCATTTTACACTAAAAGAAAATCACCTAAAAAAAATTGTGCTTTAAACGGCTACCAATATATTCAGCACTTGCAGCTTACCCTAAAAAAACATTAAAAATAAACACACACTTTATACTTTCTAAGCAAAAGCTGCAAGTTATGTCCTTTCCACAGCAGAGGCAGATAATGAGAAATGAACTGGCTGTCAGTCCGCTCCATTAGATGTCTTACCAGCTGCTAACAAACAAATTAAAATAACTTTGCAACCATGACATGACTGATCCAGGAAGCTGAGATGGAGCACAGGGAAATCTCAGAAATCTGTATGTCATAATTACAATCTCCATTACTGGGCAACCCCAGACACTTTTCCCTCATCTCAGGGGGAGTCTGAAAAAGGCAGTTATTGTAAGAAACCCCCAACGTATCAACTAAAAGGACTTCTACCAAGCACATGACCGATAGTTAACACTCACAGATAGCTTCTGAGGCCCAAGGTGGTCTTGGCAACTTTATCACTTAAATTTTTGTTTCTTTACTGAAAAATCTGTTTTCAGTAATTAAGAAATCAACTTACTGTAAAAATTTTGAATGAGAAATGAAGCCATGTTTATGCAGTACACCAGCGTTGTAAGTACCTTGATTTTTTTCCCCTTTCATTGAGGACTGAATGAATAATAAATTAATATGTAATTTATCACCAAAGCCAACAACCTGGCAGGTCTGCGGCTCCGTAAACACTGTTTATCCAAAATATTAACAGGTGATTTTATCCAGTTAACATATTTGTAGCTGTCAAATCCCAGCATGCCTAAGTTTGATTAAACATGCAAGACAACTGTATCTATTCTCACCAATGTGCATCTTCCAGCTGCTGAAGTTTAAAGCTACAACTGGACGTTGGGCCATTAAACAACTACAAGACAAGTTCATAACAAGACCACCTTTAAAGGAAACCAGAATATTTTTGGGAAGTTAACTCTCACAAAATACAACAGGAGACAAGAAGATTATAATTGAAAACATTTTTATTTCATTTTCTGCCTCAACTGTTTATGACCTGGGTCTCTCCTTCTTGCCTTTGTAGAGTGCCAGAAGAGACACGTTGGCCACTTTGACCACCTTGAAACGAACTCCAGGAATGTCACCAACGGCATGACCTTTACGCCCGAAACCGGCCACCAGAACCTCGTCGTTTTCCTACACGACCAGAAAATCAGGGAAATAATATTAGAGAGAAAAAAAGGTAACCTCAACCATGGTCTTTCTTGTTGAGACCAAAATTATGTCAAGGCACTTTTAAGAGCACAGGAGCATTGAAAGTAAAGTTGCACAGAAAACAATTAGTAGATAAAACATACAATTGGGAAAACTTCAATTTCCCAAAGATTTTGCAGTAAATCCATAGTACCAAATACAGATATTGCATTATTTTTCCAACATTTGGCAAATGTATAAGATTGAGACCCCATATTCAGACATCTGTTGAGTTAAGCTGGACAGAAATTGGACAACTGCTATTTAAAGGAAGAATAACAAACTCCAGTTTACCTCAATGAAGTTGAGACAACCGTCGTTGGGAACGAAGGCAGTGATCTTCTTGCCGTTCTTGATGAGCTGAACTCTCACACACTTCCTGATGGCAGAGTTGGGCTGCTTAGCCTCTACGCCACTGCAAAAGGGAAACGCAAAACTTAAAGACCAACAAACAGCCAAAACCAACACATTGCCATATCTGATCTTTAAGGAGCTGGTCATGTTAACATTTTCCACACCTCAACATGGAGCTCATTCTAACCACTGCATAATGCAAACATTTAGTTCTGAAAGAGGTTTTTATGGAGTAGATCAACAAGATGTCAAGAGTGCAGAGACTGAGAACATGAAGGCATAAAAGCTCTATTATATACTTCCACAGTGACTGCAGACTTTCCTGCTCCATCGTCTACATCCACATAAATCTGACTTTCAGACATCCAGCTTCATGTCTGGAGTGGCTAAATTTTCTCTCGAGAGACAACATAAAGCAGTTTTAAAAAATGACCAACTTTCGGCCTGTGTTAAGTGATGTTTTATGATACTTACACTTTCTCAAGGACGATTCCCTTTGCGTGAGAGGCGCCTCCGAAGGGGTTAGCCTTCAGAGCTGTGCCCAAATGGGCCTTCTTGTACTGTTTATCATGCCATTTCTGCTCACGGCGGTGATTGCGGAGCTTCCTAGCAGTACGCAGACCACGACACTTTCCTGAAAGAGAAAGTCAAGCAGGAAATATAAGTTGGAGCCACTTCACGACTTTTAGTAATTCCATGTTTGAGGTTAAATCTAACTGATATTTTACAGATAAAAGCCAAGAAACACAAACACTTCATCGGGACCAAACAACCACCCAAGGTATTCCCTCATAACTTAATGCACAGCATATAAACCACTTTCAGCATTCACTTGGTGCTGAAGCTCCTGTTTGTAATTAAATTCAGATGTGTAACATTCATCTTGGACTGGTCAAGATTTCCCAACCATCCACCTGGTAATAACTTCGCAACATGGGCCATGATGTGTGAATAGCACTTATACAGATGTACGTGTTCATAACAATTAATTACTTTTCTACTTAACTGTATGATGTATTGCAGATACCTCCACATACATACACCTAAAAACTGTTGCAACATGTTGGCAGGGTGCATCATCTGCCATTTATAACTTATTACCACAGCAGTTTCTGCAGTAATTTAGCCACTGTGTCCTGCCTTCCTTCTCTAAAGATCTAACCATACTCCATTTCATAGTCTTTCTTGTGTTCATCTCAAACTGAGAATCATGCACAAGAGGACCAACTGCAAATCTAGACTAAAATCTATGAATTCTCTTGCATTTGTGTGGAAAACAGCAGCTCTCAGGGCTCCAAACAGCTGATTTATAAAGATGTCACTAGTGCAGTCACTTGGTTGGTGCAACATGACTTCCTTTAACAAGATATTAATATCACGGATACCAGCTTTTGAAATCAAGACAATGGACCAGACAACTGGCTTTACCTAATGGAACAACTTTATCTTAAAGTAATGACAGTAACAAAGTACTTCATGAGGATATAAACCTCTTTAGAAGACGAAGATTAAAAGTGAAAACCCACACAAGCCCTCACTTCATCCAGACTCTTCATAGGCAACAATTTGCTACAGATAAAATAAAGATCCTCAACAGCAAGAAGCAGCAGTTTAAACGGACGAGTTACATACAGTTTAATCTTCCCCAGCACTACATACAGAAGTGGAACAATCCGTAAATAATGTCATGACGAGGGTTTTTAACTCCATCAGTAGAAAGTTAAGCGAACCTCAAAGCAAACAGCGAGCGGCGCTAACAGGCCTACTAACACACATATTCAAGCATTACTGAAAATTACCGTCATTTAAAATAAAAGCGTGTTTTATTAAACGAATACAAAGTAATAAAATGGAGAATCAGCTCTTTAAACATTTCCTGAAACATTACTTTTTATTAATCTAGCATCGCTAATGCGCCGCTAGCAGTTCAGACATTATGGCCGATCCACGTTGCCGAGGTACAGAACGAACAAACGGCCAATTTCTAAATTCACTGACGTGTTTTACCGACTGAAACACGCAGAATTGACTTCACAATATATTAAAATACCACATGGATATAAAAAATTGACGCTACTGACAGAGTCTTTGGGTATTCTGGGTGAAATTTTAGACATACCCATGATTGCAGAAGCGAGCCTGGGATGGAAAGGAAGGACCCAGGATGCACCGCGGCGTTGTGTAGTCTCAGGACCCCAAACGGTTATGGCTGCAAAACTGCCTAACCAAAAATACACACTTTTAAATATTTATTTTAAAAACCAAATATATTATAAAACTCTATAGAGCCTAACTTGCCAACATGAATTAATAATTCATGTGGAAGGCTAAGCGTGAATTATTAATTCATGTAGCATAAATGATTAAAATGCCCCGATAAGTAGGTTGTAATATTTTGTATACACATAAACATATTAATGAAGTTTCACATCTTTTATTTCCTTATACAGTCATTATGATTTGAAAACATTTAGTATTTGATGAATACTAAATGTTTTTATTTTACAATATAAAATAACTATGATTTTGGTTTTATCAACGACTATTGGCTGTGAATTAAACAAGGGAAATATTAATATTAGAACTATAACCAAGAGATTTCTTGGTTATTAATCTGTAAAAGTGAATTTGTATCTGGTGTACGGACTTTTTCTTTTTCTATTTTGATTATAATATGACCTCAGATCATTGGTATGAGATAAGAGCTAGTGAAAATAAACAAAACACACTTAGTAATGAGACTTGTCGCTATTGCTGAGCTTAAGAGCCTAAAAATCCTTATGAGGACAAAGTTGCTAAAAAATATCACAGTTTTCTTCCTCTATAAATATTTTGTCTAAACCATTATATAGGCTACAATCACTCAGAAGAGCGCAGACCTCAACAAGCCATCATCATTTTTTTTGCCAATGATTGTGGGCATTACCTTTGAGTTAGAAGTTCTAATGATAAATTTATCCCTATCTCCCCATAGTAAAGAATCCTTTAAAAAATTCCTGGGTCCAGGCGGAGATCAAGATCACCGCCAAAATGTAATCACTTGTTCCTTTATTCCATTTCTGAGAGTACCTGAAAATATGATCAAAATCTGTCCATAACTTATGTTGCACAGACAGACAAACCAGTGCCTTGGCAGAGGTAATAAATACATGATGAGGAAGTCTGCACTTTGCCTTATATAGAGACCAGTTTATGCAACAGAGATGAAGATGTTTGAGAGTTGGCATTTTCACTTTTTATTATTCAAAAGCACATCAGAAAAAAACACAAAATTGATTATATTTCTTTTTTTTTAAATTAGGACACATTCATTTAAACCTGTCCCATATTTAATTATTCTGTAGATTCCTATCTTACAAAATAAAATAAAAAGATATATACCTACATTTTATATAAAGCAAATCTGTGCACATATAGCAATTCAATGAATTAAACCTATGAAATAAAAAGCCTACATTTTTCTTGGAAGGCCAGATTTAGCCCACGTGTTTACCTAACAATGATATAATGCATAACTGACATCACTTCATCAAATAGATTAGTTGCATGTGTATATTCTGTCTGAGAAAAGCTTTTGATTGATCAGTGCAAATCTGGGTCATTTCATTGGTCTAGTGTAGGTACATGTCAAATACACATGCAGATGAACAATGTAGCAATCAGTCTTTTTACATTTAATCTTCAGTATGAATTCACATGATGTGATAAAATGTGGAGACCAGTGTTTAAGCAGTGGGTGGGGCTTCCTCAACCCTTTCATCCCAGCTCTTTCCCAATTGGTTGGATCCTCTGTCTATCAACTGGGTTTATAGACGGTGGGCTGATTTAAGTAGATTATGAAAGGCAGAGATGGAGAGGGAGTGTGTCCTGGTATCCCATTATGGTCACTAGAGCGATGGCTTCTACGTGGAAATGCTTCTGTATTCTCTTCCTTCATCTGCAGTCATCTGCCTGTTTCCACCGACAGCTTCTTAAAAGGTATGTGCAGAGACACAACAGAATCACACAAAAGAACACAGAGGCATCGTTTTGCCTTCTTGATCAGTGCTGTCTCTCACCTGTCCTGACGCTCTAATCTTTGACTCTTGACATGTTCACCTACTCCATTACCAATGTGTTTCCATGACCCAAATTCAAGGAAATATTAATTGATTGTGGTTCACAAAGATTTAAAACTGCATCAAATATTCTTATTTTTCTTATTTGGGGACAGAACGAGCTGAAACATCTAATAGAACATAGATTTTTATCCTTGTGACTAGTATGATTACAAGATGTCTCCATCTACACCCAGCAGGTGCAGTTATCATTTCTGAGTTGTGTTTGTATCCCCTTGTTAAAAATCCAAACCCGATGCTGCCTCTCATTTTATCACCACCTGTGTGAGAGAAAAAAGACATACATTTACAACAAAATGATCACCTATACCAGACAGTTAGAATGCAGTGAAATCAAAACAAATGTAAAATTGAATAACGGAATCAAACCAGTTAATCATGTCCCCATGACTGACATGTCATGCTCATGATCACATCCACTGAACTTAAAGTTTTTTCAAGAATCTCTTGATTCATGACTAACAAAGTATCATACAAGGTATGAATTTCTCCATGATATGTATACTTAATGTACCCATATTTTACTCTTTCCCTTTCTACATTATTTCATTCTTTAAAGTTATTTTCTCCAAATGACTCCTTTTGCAAAGAGTCCTAAACTACTACTCACTATTAGAGGTTGATTGATTTTGGTGTTTCTGTGTTGATGCTAATGTTTAGAAATCAGGGCAGCCAATGGTCCATATTTGATGTGGATGTTAAAAATACATGTTTTTTTTATGTTACTTGACTATTTTAGTGTTGCATAGTCAACCTTTTAAGTTGATATGAACTAACAATAAGAATAAATCTACTCATAATAAAAGAAAAAAGAGAAGTGGAGCGAAAAGGTGGATTGTAATAACAGATAAATTATATGTGTGTATAGACATACAGACAGACAGAAATACATTGAATACATCCTTGCTTGCTCATCCCAGTATTAAGATACAGTAAGCCTGCTATCTTGTGAGGATTGCTTCACTATACTGTATGATGATGGGAACTATAGGAATGTCTTTAATGGTGTGGGTGTTTTTTTCTGACAACACATCTCCTGATGTCACTCTCTTTCTAGTGTGGCTCTAATAAAGTGGATATGAGCAATCCAAGTTATTGAGAAAAATACAATAACTTTTTCACTTGTTTATTTTCATTACAAAATCAGCTGCTCATACAGTCTGCTGAAAACTTAACAGAGATGCCTTTAGTCGGGACACATAATGTGCCTAGCTAAGTGGTAATTTAATGAAATCAGATTAAAGTTAAACTGACATCATTTGAAATTCTAGCAGCTCCTGCTGATCTGTAACAGTGTAAGTGTGACTGAATTTCTTCTGACAGTTTTCTGCACATTTAGCTAAATGCATGAATTGTCAGTTTCATGAGTGACACATAAAAAATGCAGCATTGACAAATTCTCAGTCTTCATCAGAGCAACCAATACTTTCAGCTGAAGGTCAACCAGTTAATGTATGTGCACTTTTATCTGCAACATTGACTGAATGGCAGTTTGATTGACACGATGGACAGTGCCACATGTTTCACACTTCTTTTCACAGCAACAACATAGTGCCGCCTACTGATGCGCCTGTCTATTAATAGGCTTAGTGTGCTCAAATATTTGTAGATTATGGGGGAAAAAAGCAAAAATCAAAGCAAAAATCAACGGATTAATTGGTCTACCTCTATCCACAACTACTTTAAGCGGATATATCATTGTTAAATAAAATATCATTAAAATTCATTTTTGTGCAGTAAAGCTAAACACAGCTGTCATGTGATGCCCCGCGGGCTGCAAAAAACAGTAGTGAAGTGCAGTTTCCCAGCCTTGGGCCACTGCTGGGGAACATCGACTCCAGGAATATGCATAAATGTCAATGTGCCATCAAACTAGTCAGAAGCACAGAGTTTTAAGGTTGGAAACGTATGCAGTGTTGGTTTAAAGATGTTGATGATTTCTAAGAATTAGGAAATATTAATTCCCACATTTATAATACCCAGTTTGATTACTTTAACTTGTTCAGAGAATGCTAAAGAGCAGATAGAGAAAATGGATGGATAGTGTAAACCAGGGGTGGGGAACCCTGGTCCTCGAGGGCTGCATTCCTACAAGTTTTCCATGCATCCCTGCGCCATCACACCTGATTCAAATTAATGAGCCACTTTGATAGGCTGTTGGATCCATTTGATTTGAATCAGGTGTGTTGGAGCAGGGATGCATGGAAAACCTGCAGGATGATGGCCAAGGTTCCCCACCACTGGTGTAAACCTCCTGTTCAAAGTCTCAAACCAAATATTTTAGGACTTATGTTACAACAACAAAGATAGTGCAGTCAGACTGACTCTATCATAGTTACCCACCACACCTTTGGCTATCTGCATAGTTAGAACAAAGCAAATGGAAGCAATTCCACATATTCCATATGGAAAGACTGTAATTAGAAAGGATTACTGTATCAATGCTTGATTGATATTTCCAGTTTGTTTCACTGCTGTTGATTACTGAATTGGTGTACGCTATTAATGTAGAACGATGTAGTGTTACACTAATTATAACAGTGCATTCATGAAATTTCCCCCCCGTCCCCTTTTGAGTGTTTCACCCCATCCAATCTTCAGGAATGGTCCACTGTTCCCAGTAAGAGTAGAGAGACTGATCAAGATGTCCCAACTGTCCATACACCTAAAGTTGAAGATGATCCTTCTTTTAGATTTAAAACAATATTGCTTTTTTAAAAAGTATTATTTCATTCTTTAGAGTTTATAAAATAATGAGTCTTGGCATGTTGGGAGGATTTTTTTATTTATTTTTCTTGCTAAAGGTATCTACTTTTAAAAGATTTGGCTCATCCTGCCTGTACTGCTCTTTTAAGACTTAGGGATTTGTGATGGGGTTTAATGTTTGGCAACAGGGAAAACGATCATCTTGTTCCTCTTACTTGTCCATTCTGAAATTAGTGGTGTATTTATAATGAATATTGTGTTGTAGAAGCCATCCTCTTTTCTTCAGTTTTTTCCCCTAATTTATCCAATCCTGTGCTCAAAGTTTTGTTTCAAAGGTGTTTTTTTGTTTTAAATAACCTGCAGTTTTCCCCTCCAAACGTCATCAGTCTGATGTATTTTTTTTCTTTTTAAAAAAAAGTTATCTGCTAATGATTTCATCTTAAGTCATTGTCTTTAAAGTCTGAAAGAAATCTTCAAGAGGGTCTTTTACAGTTAAACAGCCTTCTTCTTCCAGCCTTGTCCTGAATCCTGATGGATGAATATTGATTACTTTCATTTGTGAAACGACATCTTAGTGAAGCTTATGTCTGCTGATTGCTAAAAAATGTTTAAAGGTCAGAGTGTGTATTAAGTTTTGTTAACGATTGTAAACATGCCATATAAAGCTAAATAGGCCTTGGGCCTTGATAAAAGTTCACAGCAATCTTAGATTTGTGTTGTGTTCTTTCCTTTTTTCAACAATAACATTGTACAAGTCAGTAAACTAAGAAAAATATTTCTCGAAATGTTAAAAAACATTTGTCTGGAGTTTAATCTTTATCTGGAGATTGTTCATCTTCTACTTACTGAAATACTCAACATAATAGAAATTTTGATCACATTCTCATACCTCTGTGTACCAACCATCTCGGCTTTTCCCGCTGTCATTCCAGCTCACTCCCTCACACACATTTGATCCTTTTTTCTTCTTCCTGTAATCCTCTTTGTTCCCATTGCCTGTTAGCTGCCTTCTTGTTTTCTACCAACCAGTCTATAAGCCTATTTCTGCATTTTAAAACTCAGCATCTTCCTGCCTGGTTTATCTGCATATAGGTCATCCATCCTGCTTTACAAAGAATTACAATGACAAAAATAACTCATGAATTGTCATGCAGATAATAATTGCATCTCTTTTCTGGATCCCTTTAATATGATTTTAAAAGATTAATGATAGCATCCAATTTTATGATATTTTAACCTTTTACAAGACCAAATGAAACAAGAGATTTGTTCATAGTTATTGACTGAGGTTAAAATACAAGAAGAGGATGAGGTTTAAGTGTAAAGATCCACTGGCCTGGAACAATCTGCTTAAAGAAATCAGACAACTTTGTTTCTGAGTCTTTTGAAGAAAATGTATGTTTTTACTGTGTTTTGTTAAAAAAAAAACATGCATTATTTTTCTCAGATAAACTAAAAATGCTGACATTGAAGGATGGTGTTTCGGTTCCAGGTAGTAATAGTCAACAAACTCCAATAAGGTGATCATTTTTTGCCATGTGTCTGCTGGATGTGTACACAGGCAGATGTTTGCAGGACGTTATTTTCAGGATTAAGAAGCAGTCAAATCTCCTTCTGGTTGAGAGCCATTCCATCCTTCTTATAATCTGTTGGCACTCATGATTGTGTGATTATATAATCACTGCAATCCCACAATCTACAGTCTGACACAGCTCTGACCCAGTGCAAAAGATCAGCTAAACCTTGTTTTGACTGTGGGGATTAGTCAATCAGGACGGACTTGACCGCTCTATTGTCTGCTTTTTTATGACTGATTTGTACATTTATAATGGATTTGTTTGCATATAGAAATACTACAGGTTTATGTAGAGACCCCAAACAGAAATTTTGTGTGCTTTTAGTTCAGTTTAGTTTAGTTTAGTATTGATTACATTTTTCTCTACTGGACAACTTTGGCAGATTGTTTAGATTACAGGCTGCATGGACCATCAGCCCCCCACCCCTGACAACAGTAGATTTTTTTTCTTTTTAAAACAGATACACGGTTAGGATTCAGAATTACAATGACCTTTAAGAAACTCCTTTTTGTTGTATTATTTCAATTCTGTAGCATCATTTTACCAAAAGTTAATAGCAGTTTTCAAGCTGTTACTAGTGTTAATGACTCGGTTAACAACTGATACAATAAAGTCAAACAGAGTGCTTTTAGACAAACACTGTTCCGGCTCCGTTCTGAACCTTGGTGCTTCCGAGTGAACCAGTCCAGAGAATCTGTCTAAATCTAAAAAAAGAAAAGAAGCTGAAACCAGAGTAAGTGTGAGACCCTTACATAAGTTGTTGACCTGGAAAATTTACCTGAAGAATTTTGTGCAAAGATAACTGGTCAATGAAGACCATATAGTGTTTTATTGGTCAGTAGCAATTTTCTGATGATGTCTTTTTGTTTTATTCATTTAATTTTTTTTACCAGAACATAGTCTGATATGTCCAAGTATTCATTCATAAACCCGCTTAAACCAATTCAGGGTACAAGAAATGACTTACTTGAATATTTTTCTATTGTCTAGTAACCAATTATAACACATCTTTAAATGTTTAGCCTAAAATGATACAGCTTCAAAGATT
>JBBBVU010000003.1:11704571-11719337 GCA_037177055.1 Atherinosoma microstoma
ACACCAGTGGTGTCAACACTGGAGGCAAGGAAGGTGAAGTGTCTTGCCCAAGGACACAACGACAATTGACTGGGGGGAGCAGGATTCAAACCGCCAACCTTCTGGTTATTGGACGACCTGCTCTACCACCTGAGCCACTGCCGCATTTGCCAACAGGCCAACATGACAAAGACTATGCAGAATAAAACTGTATTTTAATTCTACAACAGAGGTAGAGATAATCTCTGCAATTAGGTGTGGGAAGAGGAATATCGGTATCAGTTACTGGGCAAATGGGTTGGCATATCGGATATTGGGCAAAAATCCAATATCGTACATCCCTAAATATTATACTTGCTAAGTTTTTGAACATGAGTATTTCAATTACATATAAATGGACAAAGGTTATCACATGACTAATTTATTGCATAAAGAAAAAAAAAACTTGAAAGAAAGCAGGAATATAATGGTTTCATTCAGTGTTTGTCATTTTTGCATAACATTTTCTGTCAATTGTTTACCTGTTGAATTAATTGCTTGATCCAATTGAACATATCTTCTAGGTAGTTCATAAACTTTTTACACAACAAACAACCACAACAATAAACCCAAACGCAGGTGAATTCAATAATGTAATCTTTTTACAATGTATAATTTTGATTATGTCCTAGGAATGTTATGGATTTATCTTTGATGCGGTGAATATATTTCTATGCAAAAGAAAATATGTATAGAGGAATAAGAAGAGCTATATATTTTTCTGTGAACTGTAATCTTGTTTAAGTTAAACAAACAAAAAACATATGCATACTTGCAATAGATGTAATGCAGTTTTAGGAAACATATATCAGTTTAAAACACTGAACCAGAACCTAAAATAAAAACCTAATTTGGCACCTTTTAAAGCAGAATGCGTGTAGGCTACTTATTTTGAGAAAAGTAAAGAAATTTCTTCTCTTGTTTATGTGATGGAATAAAATCTAGGTCTCTGCCTCTTCTGGACTATATGCGTCAATATGCATGCATGTCTAAAGCACGGGTCTGGAATTGCTGCCAAAACAAATAACAGAGAAGTTTTGATAAAAACACACACAGAGGAAATGACTGCTCTCTGTGGTATTGATATTATTCTTTCCTCCCCAGAAAGAAAAAAAAAAAGAAAAAGCACATCCTCTAGCACTTCACGGCAGCAACTGTGTCCAACTGGACTCAGCAGTCTGACTAGCACTTAACCATGATGTCCCCTCTTGTTTGATTTCTTGTGTTGTTCTCATTGTCAGTTGTAAGTCGCTTTGGACAAAGGGTCTGCTAAATGACTGTAGAATAGAATATAATCACTCCACTACATTGCAAATGGTAGTTTTAAAAAAAATATTCTAGCGTTCAAATTTAAGGCACAGTGTACCCATAATATTCTAGCAGAATATAAAATAACCATTTAATTGAGTACAAAGTTACAAGAAATCTTCAGTGTATTAAAATGGCTTTATGAAAATTTGAGGGCATCCTAACTTTTGCTTTTAATGCTTGTGACAATTGTTAGGTGTAATTCCAATTCTGTCCGCTGGGAGTGCTCTATGCCTAGCACCATTCAATAACTGCAGAATTGAACCCTGAAGAAGAAGGCGAGGCGCTCACGCTTGAGGAAAGTGCTCACAACCTTATTGGGGATTTGCAAATACAAACTTACTGGATTTATCTGGTTTACTTTCGATTCGTACTTGATGTTCGTTTAATTGAGCTGCTAGAAGCGGGACTAAATTAGCCATTAAACCTGTTTCCTTACGGGTTAGCATCTGAATGATTAGTATCTAGCTAACCGGTGTAGCTGTAGGACAGACCCATCTGGTTACGTGAAGAGGAGGTCACCCTATCTGTTGTGGTTCATTTCTCCTTCCACCGGGGACTTCATGTTTAATAAGTTCTCTTCTGCTTTCGCACTACTACCCCATTGCTTCTTCTCTCCTTCATCGAGGACTCTAACTAGAGCCTGTCGCCTCCTGGGAAGGATGCAGGTGGCTACAGTGAGGTGTCTTCCCGGTGAGCCCAAGCTCACCATCTCCTTCTGTCTGGACGGCAGCCACAAAAACATGCTGCGGGACCAGGACGAGGCACTGGGAAAGGTCCTAGCCCGAATCTCCAACTCCATCGTCAAGAGCCAAGGAAAGGCGAAAAAGTCCAAGAAAAACCGTAGTCAGCAGCCGTGTGAGGCTGCGGAGGCCGCCGTGGTGAGGCTGATAGTCGGCGGGGACGAGGTGTCTGACGAGGTGCCAAACTCTGAAGCCTGGCAGGACGGAGCCGTGCTGCAGGTGGGAGACGCTGAGTACACAGTGGAGAGGAATGCTCCCACTTTCACCACCGCTGAACTTCCGGTATCCCTGCTGGCCGGGTTTCCAGTCTGCCCCAAGCTGGAGGTGGAGTTTGGGAACCTCCAAGACTCCGAGTTTGCGTGGTTCAGAGAAAAAGCAGCAGATGCCAGCAGGTAGTTACAATGACAAGGACATGTTACTGAAAGCACAAGTTTGTCAGTGTGATGATGCAGCTCAGAGCAAAAACGTTGCCATTATTTTACATATCGATTCATTTGTAGGATACTTTTACTTGATACATCATATTTGATGTTAGAATTGTGTAAAAACTGTGAAAAGTGGCTTTGAATGCTTTCTTTTCATGACCACTCCAAGACCCAAAGGCATTAGATTTATGACAAAGAAAACTTTAAAATTGTTGCAATTTGAAAGCTGGAAGCTGGACTGAATTTTGATGAAGTTGTTGCAGCCTTGCATTTCAGTTCATGAAAGATATGTTGGTATATGTTCGCTTACATTATTGTCTTCCTTTTCTATATCAGTCCTAAAACTACTGAAGAAGTTCCAGGTCAGGGTGGTGGATGGACGCAGGTCGGATGTGAGCGAGTCCATGTTCCCTCCAACCAGGACATCGGCTATAGACTCAAACTGATCTGCACACCCAGAGAGGGAAGTCGTAGTGGTCCTGCCAAAGAACTGGTCTCTGTTGGAGCTGTGGAGGCAGGCCCAGGCGTGTGCACGTTTGACAACCGTCATGCCTACACTGTAAAAGAGGCAGAGTGGCCGGCAGTGAGGGTAGTGTCCTACAACATCCTCGCAGATGTCTATGCCCAGACTGACCTATCTAAGACTGTGCTGTACCCGTATTGTGCCCCCTACGCCCTGCAGCTGGACTACAGGCAGAACCTGATCAAGAAGGAGCTGGTGGGATACAACGCAGACATTATCTGTCTGCAGGAGGTAGACAAAGGTAATCACCGCTTCAGTTACAGATTTACCTACAGTAAATCAATAAACAAAACCAAATGTTCCTCTTGATCAAAACTCTCAGGTCTGTATGTAACTTTACTCCCAAATATCTGTTAGGTGACTACATTAGGGTATTTTAACACATTGCAGGATCAGCTGTGGCTCAGGTAAGAGTCCAACAATCAATTCTGGTTTGACACCATGCTGTTTTTATAAGGTAATCCTGGTTTATTCCAACTTGGTGAATTTACTACGGCTCACTAGGTCAAGCTAACTTTTTTCTTTTTAAGAGATGGCGGAAATAAAGCGTTACACAAATGGGGGGAATAGTATGACCTATATCCAGTTTTTCCAACTAACAGGATCTTTTTTAATGTAAAGAACTTGTAAGTTTGATTGAGAGTAAACATATAATTGAACTGTCTATAGCAAAGGTTTAGCCAAATGCAAAGTTGTTTAAGAGTGTGAGGCTAAATCCAACATCAGATTTTTCTGTGGACCATTAAGAGGACTGTTGCAAGTCATATCAGCTTGATGGTTATCCTTATTTAGTCAAGCTGGAGATCATCGATGTGTTGCTAAATTAACTGGATGGTGAGAATCAAAGGATGGAGCTACTCAAAGAAAGACAACATACCTTACATTCTTGCTTCTGGAAAATCTGGGATTTCAAGAAAGTAACCTGAGGGACGACAGCGAATAAATCTGAAGCTTTGAAAGCCATTATTGTCCTGATAACCACCCCCTTAAAATCATTTTGCAGACCAAATGCTCAGGACTCTTAATAGAAAATGAAGACTGACACATTAATAAGATATAGTCTTTTACATTGTGGATATCTAATTTCCTTCCATCGTTGTAGCTCCAGCAGATGCCGAATCGAAAGCAATCCACCAGCTTATACATGTCAATAAACCACCATGTGCAGATAAATCTGCTGGTGATTATTCCAGATTATGTCCGGATGGAGTGGAGATCAAAATGATTTTTGCAGACTGAAAATGTCTCAACAAAATGGAGAGAAAAACGAAAGAATTAAAGGAGTTGGACAATTAGCCTGACTCCTATAGCCAATGAATAAATTATTACAAAGCAGTGTATCAGATGTGTGTCAGTAAAACAGATTAAAGTACAAATGTAAAGCTTTAAAATATCACTTTGCACACCAGAAACAGTCACAAACTAAATAATGATTGAACTTAGTCATCTATCTGGTCTGTACTGTTTTCAATCAATAATATGACAAGATCACATTAGACGTAGTCAGATTTATAGATAAAAGTAAGAATTTACCCCTCATTCATCATCTTTCACCAAGCTTTTGAAGACACTTTTTCTTTTATAAATGAGATATATTAAAATAAAATTCTGATATTTTTTTTAATAGGTGTGTTTACATGCACAGAAATATTCAGATTATTTAACACCTTACACTTAATAAGACACTTAACAGCATTTCTGATTACTCTAACACAAATGGGTCATATTTAGAAATATTTGGATCTAGTTGGGGTTTGCTGATCATAGTCATATTATAGATATTTATATACCTTAATTTCATTATGTCCTGCCAGAGTTTTTGTAGTGTCTTTTAACACACACTACTAAATCATAATGCATGGCGTAGGACTGCATTTGATGTACCTCAGAAATGGGATGTCTGAACTTTGAGCGTGGTCATTTTTGACCCGTCAGGTTTACTTTGTTGGTTGCTGTTAATATTGAATTTTTGTCCTCAGTTTTACAGTTTACTGAAGAAAGAAATGTATTATTCTGGAATGATTTGTCCAATTTATTTATTTGAAAAAGAGTATACCCAAAGAAACGTCTGACATTCACTTAGTAAGCCTTCTGCTTGGGGAAGGACATATTATATAGTAATCAGGGCTGACCATCAGCAGTCTTCAAAGTTTCCTTGTCAGTAGGTCTGGGTGATACTACAAATTTTGTTATTGATCTGATGGCAAGTAAATCCAGGGCAAGTATTGCTGATACAATACGATACCAATACTTTTTGCTTGACAATCACTTAATGATTTTGGCGTAAATTATTGATCATGATTATGATCGTAATAAAACTCCAAACAAATGTTTTTGTCAAAATATTTTTCATTAACTGAATGCAGAACTGAGTAATTTTAATGTAAGCTTTTTGTTTATAAACAACATCGAATGACATCAACAATGTAGCAAAATGATGAAATAACTTTTTTTCCCTTTTATCACGCAATTATTTGAGAAAAAAAAAGTAAACAGTGTAATATAGCTAAACAAAAGCAAAGCCTTTTGGGATAAGGGGAAAATAAGCTCCATGTTTTGAGGGAAAAGGATGTAACATTCTTTGAATGGGCGCAAACATTGTAGTTGTGAGTACAGATCATGTTGACTCTGTAGCATATAAAGTGGAATATGAATTTTAACTTTACAATTTCCCTTAGGGGATCAATAGTAGTATTTATCTATCAATCTGAATGGAATATCCCTCATGCAACTCATATATAGACCATTTAGAATGAGGTCAGTAGATGGAATATTGCTCTGTGTGCTCTAGTTTCTCTTGGATTTAGCTGTAAACTATTGATAAACACAAAAATCTTTAAATCTGTACCACACTCAGAGACAATGTTTAAAAACTGTTTAACAGCTGCAATATAATACTACAAGCACTCCGAGGGTGCAGACCTCCACCAATCCATTGTCATTTTTTCTCTTTTTTTGCCATTGATTGTGGGCATTATTTTTGAGTTGGGGATAATTTTGCCATCAGAGCTTTATCTCCCCATAGTAAAGAATCCTTAAAAAAATGTCTGGATCCAGGCAGGGATCTGGATCACCCCCAAAATCTAATCACTTGTTCTTCATTCCATTTTTGAGATTTCCTGAAAATTTAATCAAAATCCGTCCATCACTTTTTTTATTTATGTTGCTAACAGACATACAGACAGACCAACGCTCCTGAATACTTGACCTCTGCCTTGGTGGAGTTAATAGTAACTGAGCAAAAATCTCCTACAGAATAAAAGCGCTTGTTATTTGGCCCTGGCCTGTTATTAATAAGGAAAGTGGTTTCAGTACCGTCCCCACATGCAGGTTTTTCTGGGTGAAGTACTATTGTTTTGTGAATGTGCATCATGAGTTTGTTCTGTGACCGTCTTGATATTTTATGGATTTCAGGGGTTTTTGTGGACAGTCTGACTCCAGCTCTGGATGCTTTTGGTCTGGATGGTGTTTTCAAGATCAAAGAGAAGCAGCATGAAGGATTGGCTACTTTCTATCGCAGGTTAGGTGTGCAACCAGCTCCAATCTTGATTATTTCTCTTCTTTCTTTTTTTCCTTACATGATCAGTCTTGTTCTCATCCATGCTATTAACCTCTTCATATTACTCACTGTCTGCACATGAAAAGATGATTCTGATATTGGAGTATGACAACCTGTTGCGTTTTCAGGTCAAAGTTTCGGCTGCTTAGCAATCATGACATCATGCTGAGTGAGGCGTTGACCTCTGACCCCATCCACTCTGAGCTTCTGGAGAAGGTTTCTGCTAACAGCGCCCTGAAGGACAAGATCCTGCAGAGGTCAACATCATTGCAGGTATCGTTGTTCATCTTGTCATTACATACTGCCAGTTCGTGGAGGACCTGTTAAGGCGTGTAGCATATTCACTCTGGTGGTTAAAACTTTTTTTTAAATTACATCTTTATTTGCAATGGACAGAGAAAAAACATCAGCATAACAATATTAGTAAAGAATACAAACAGGTTTGTTTGCTTTGAGTCCAGAAGAAACATATGACTTTCACAGCAATCTGTAGATACACACTATCCTCTTATGGAAAGTACTGATGATTTTTTCCTGTCTAAACTCAAGTACCACTTAATTACAGGTAGAACAATTTATATGGAACTATGTACTTTAACAACGGGGTCTTCTGAGCTGTTATCAGAGAAATAGTCAACAATTAACAGTCAGAAATTAAATGAGTAAGTTACACAAGTAAGAGTACCAGTGAGATGAAATGAGGTCTGCTCTCGTGGGGGTAATGAATAAAATCCAGTTGTTCCAAATTTGGTATAATTTGTCCTTTTGGATTCTTCAGTGATAGGTCCATTTTCCCATCCTAAATATATCTAAAGTAATGCCAATCCAATCATCCAGGGTAGATTAAATCAGGCTTAACCATCTCCTTGTTATAGTTTTTTTTTTACTTGCCATCAAGAGTAATTGCAGTAACTTAATCTCACTCCCAAGTTCCAAAAAAAAGGACAAGACCCAGATACAGAACTTACAAAACCCAGAGGTATTTGAGGGTTAAAGATGGCACTTAAGGACGCTTGGACACCCTTCCAGAAAACCTTTTAAAATGGGACAATCCCAGAAGATATGATAGTGGTTAGCAACAGTCGAGCCACATTGTCTCCAACACGGCATATGAGCACCCTTATATCTCTCCTGATATGGTCTCTTGAAATATCTAATAATATTCTTCCAGCAATGCTCTCTCCAGCTTATGAAGTTGAATGTCGACCACTGGGGACCAGATGTTGTTCCACGCCTCCACAGAAATACCAATCCCCAATTCCCTTTCTCATTTACCTTTTATGTACAAAGTGTTGGCACAGGAAAGAGCTTTGTAGTTTTGAGATGGATTTGGAGGGGGTAAAGATCATGGAATTTTTCAGGATGTGGTAAAATTCTGACTCGGCCACTGAAAGGTCAGTCAATTTACATTCATGATTAATATATGATCGTAATTGCAGGTATCTGTGAAATTTGTTCCGTGCCAGGCCGTGTTTGTCCGCAAGGTCTCAAAGCAGTGCAGTGTTTCTCTAAGTGAGAGGAATGTTGTGAGACCATACAATGTCCATGATTTAAAGTGAAAGTCGTATCTGTTAGGAATAAAATCTGAGTCGTAAGCAAACCATCTGAAAATTCTCAACATTCTATGTTACTCACAAGTGTTAATTACCTTCTGCCAGACTTGAAGTGTTTGGGTCAACCAAGGGTTCCCCAACTTTTCCAAATGACACATAAGACCCCTTTTCCCCTGTTACAGCTTGGAAGGCGTACAGACTTCAGCTCCTTCCACCTGGCTATATATGATGATGGTGGTTAAAACTTAAACAAAGGATGTAAGAAATCTCCACCAGAATTGAAATTGAGTTTTTTCTGTAGGTCACTGTGCTTGAAGACCTCAATAAACCAGGCAGGAAGGTCTGTGTGGCCAATACTCACCTGTACTGGCACCCAAAAGGTAAAGGAGGTTGTTTTAGATCAGACAGTTGACTGGAAGCTGCGAGCAGGGCCAAACTTCTCAAACATAAATTCATTTCTTTTGAAGGAGGGAACATTCGCTTGGTCCAGATGGGCGTGGTCCTGCAGCACCTGAGTCATGTGATTGGCGAAGTCGCACCCGGAGCCCCACTGGTCTTTTGTGGAGACTTCAACTCAAGCCCGAGTTCCGGTAACTCCACAAAAATAAGAACAGCTTCAGTTGCATCAAACTAAAAGTTACTAATTAGAGTGAAACATTTATTTTTGCAGGTTAAATTCACTTTAATTCAGCTTCCACCTGCAGATTTCCATATTTGTTCATTAAAAACAGAATTAACTTTTTGGTTCTTTGTTGATCTCTTGTGCTTTTAGGTGTGTTCCAGCTGCTCAGTGAGGTGGAGGTTCCTCTGCAGCACGCAGACTGGAGTAGCTCAGGCCCAGAGGAGTCCTGCAGCATGGAGCTGACCTCTACCTTCCCCCCTCTGCTGAGCGCCTGTGGTCAACCAGCTTACACCAACTACGTGGGAGGTTTTCATGGCTGCCTTGACTACATCTTTATACAGCCAGAGAGCATGAAGGTAGTAATTGTATGGTAATAAGTTAAATGTTATCAAACTGTTATAAAGCCTGGTGATAATTCATATATTTCCACTTAATTCACTTCAGTTAAATTCAGTTTTATTTGTATTGCTCTAATTCACAACAAAGTCATCTGTCGGCACTTTACAGATATGATTGATTCCAGCCAATTCATTGGTCCAGTTAAAACAAATCCACATTAGTCCAGTTTCTAATCACTTTGTTCATACAAAACAAATAAATAAAT
The DNA here is from genome assembly GCA_037177055.1 of Atherinosoma microstoma. Classification (NCBI taxonomy): domain Eukaryota; kingdom Metazoa; phylum Chordata; class Actinopteri; order Atheriniformes; family Atherinidae; genus Atherinosoma; species Atherinosoma microstoma. Next base: position 11,713,927 of record JBBBVU010000003.1, read on the forward strand.
AATAATAGCCTATCTAAGGAAACTACCTTCTTAAGTGTTGTGTTTTTTTTTTTTTTTAAATTAATGGTATCATCTGTTGTGACTTAATGTCCTGCATAAGAAGTGTAGCCATTTGGATCATCTCTAATCATTGTTAATGGTATTATGGGCATTATGTGAAAGGCGTTTAGAGACCATACTTGGGTTTTAAAGGTTTATATTATTGCGACTGTAATCAGTGCTACTACCATTAAAACTTCTGCTGTATTAGATTTATGCAGGAGTCCAGTTTAAGTTCCACAGATGAAAATCCCTTAATGGCTAAATCTCTTTAAAATAAATTCCCGGTCTAAGTTTTTATCCTTTAATAGAGATTACAACTGATATGATGATATTACTTTAGCTTAAAAGGGCAGTTAACCTTACATGCAGAAAAAAAAAGCTAGCATAAATTGGAAGTTCGTTATCAGTGAATTTCACAGCTAGTCACCTAAAGTGATGATGCTCCGCAGGAATCATCTTTACAAGACTGTAAATCCCTGAATGAAGCCCTAAGATGTTGTTTTAGAGATGGTTAAGTTTTCTAAGAATAAAAAGCATACTCACATCAGGCATGTAAGCCTTAAAGATAGTTGATGATCGTATTATCTTATTGTGATTTAGCAGCGTGATCGATCTAACGTTCAACTGTGTGTGCAGGTGGAGCAGGTGATTCCGTTGCCCAGTCACCAAGAAGTCACCACGTATGAAGCTCTTCCCAGCGTGGCTCACCCTTCTGACCACATCGCTCTGGTCTGTGACCTGCACTGGAACCCCTGACCTCTGATACCAGCAGATGCTGTTATCAACAAACATATTGTTCCCTGCAGATTTATCGGACGGGAATGAAAGATGGATGATATCACAACAGACACCTGTTGTGTTCTACAGCACCATGAAAATGTTGACTTAAACTTTTCCCATCACTGAAATTCAGTGTTGGGATGGAAAAAACATGCCTTTTTGTTTTTATTTGGTCATTTTAGATGGAATTGATTACTTCAGTAAATATTATGTCACACAGGTCCATCACTTTTAAGGTTTTATGTTTGAGCTCATTTTACCAGATTACTAGTAAAAGTAATGTTACTCTTGCTGGTATTTCCTCTTAAACAGCTATGAAAAGCTATTTGTTTCACTCTGTAGTAAAATGGTTGAATAATAAATATTAAAAAATTATATATATATAATATATTATAGTATATAATATTTATATAATATTTAATAATTATCTTGTCTAACCAGATGTATTGCCCAGTGTGCTTTTCAGTTTTTTGTGTGGTTTTTTTGTAAATAAAGTTTCAGTCAACAACATTAACTTAAATGCTTCATGGCTCGGATGTCAGCGGATTCACTGGAAGGCAGTACCACTTTAAGCCTGTCTTTTAATTCTTAAAAAAATGTTTTATTTGTCTTCAACTTGGTCATTTTCTCTGTTGACTATTAACATAAGGTCCTTAGTTAAGTGCTTTTATTTATTTATTTATTTATTTTTATGAGTGCCTCTGAAAAACTATGAATACTAGTGGATGAACTGGAGTGCAGTAGCTAAAACAGGGCAAATGTCCAGCCATCAGTTTCCAAAAAGTAATCTCCATCTACATAAATTAGTCTTTGTATAATCCTGCTGACTGACATTCAGCCATTTATCTCAAATATAAATGCCTTAATGGAAGAATATTGAACTAAAATCAAATCATATACACTTTACATAGATTCCTAGAGAAATTATTTTTATTTCAATTGTTTTTGGTAATGTCATGGTATGTGTATATATAATTAATTAAAAATAAAATTTTGAATTCGATAATCATCTAGCAGATTATACAGATGTATACAGTTACTAATTTCAGCCCAGGACTCCTATTTCCTCCAGTACGTAAAGGCAGCATGACACCAATGGAATGTCTCCATAGAAACTGTAATACACCAACAAAGACACTAACAATGGATATGATCTTTAAAAGCTGTCAGACTAGAAGATCGCTGACTGTACAGTGATTACTTATTATATAGTGTGGCTTTAATATCTGTCTGTATTCGCCACGCTGTTTTTCTCTGATTGGTCAGAACCTGTGAAGAGGCGGGTCCATAGTGTGTAGCACATACCATGAAGCGTGATGTTAGGGGGGAGGCAGAGGACAGTCTGAATAAAATTTGTAGAAAAATTGTGACAACAGCGCTGTTATATTTATACTAAGACAGGAAATATTTTTTTAAAAATCTCGCGAATGTCATTTTGATAACTCGGAGACCAATGATGGTGTCAGCTTGAGTTCTGATGAACTTGAACTTCCCGACATATTGAGAGCATCCACAGTTGTCCATCAAACTAGCAAGAAGCAGCTATTCAGATCGGAAACTGTTCAATTTGTCTTTTGTAGTAATACATAATTACGTTGCAAAGAATTTGTCGAACAAATAAGGTAATTTGGGATATTGCATATGAATTATGACTTGAAAGTTTATTTCAAACTAATTTTTATTCCAAATAATTTGGGTTTTCTCTAATCTGTGCACTTATGCATTGTTAGTGGTACAACTGTAGTTAAAAAGAAATTTACTTTGATTTGTTTTGGAGGATATGGATATCAGGACACTAAAGATAGACAAAACAAGTGAACAGTAAAAGACAACTAACTATACCAATATGAAATTGCAAAGTAAATAAAAAATTACAAAAATTATTCAGAAATTGTATTAACGAAAGCTATTTAGAACTAAAAAGCAGAAATGAGTAGCACAAGCAATGTAGGCTATATATAGGCAGGCAGCACAGCACCTTTTTAAACATACAGATTAACATGAATATAAAATGTGTAATTTGATTTATCTGTAGCACTTGCAGACAAAATTGTAAGGATTCCTTTGACAAATGGCGAAATAAGCGAGTATGTGAGTAAGCGAAATAAAATATCAGTTTATAACAACACTTATTCTGAAATATCGGACCGGATGATCTATGTTTGACATCGTCTAACTTGATGCGTTGCAGCTGCACCGGAAGCCAAACAAGGAATTCAGGTTTGAACGATCATACGTGTCATTCCTAGAGTTTCAGCGATTCAGAAATCTGCTGAAGACTGTAAGTGAACAAATTCATGTAAGTTTTCACTTTCTTCTCTCACTCACACATATACAGACACAAATAGGAATAGATCAGTCCTAAAAGGGTGGTTTGTGGTCAGTTTCTTTAGGTAAAGTAGCCAGAAAAGCTAACATTAGCAAGGTACAATCACTGGAAGTTCAACGGAGACGTATGCAAACCCATAAATATTCATACACCCATTTTACCATTAACACATCGGATAAAAATATCACTTTCATACTTAAGTCATTGCTCTATTCTTCATAAACGTAAAAGCGCATGTCATTAAAACAGTTAAAAATTAGCTTCTGGTGTGGTGCCGAAACTAGTACCTGTTTTAATCACTGTCTTCATCATTTGCCTGTTTTATTTCATACTGTACAGCTATTGATGAACATTCGTTTATTTTCATTTCAGCTCTTTCCATAATAACAGACTGATAAATGAAAATTAATGTGATGAATAATTTACAACACTTTGTATTCTATCCATTGGTTGAAAATAAATATATTTTTATAATCGGATTATCTGTATTCATTTTTTGTTTTCTTAATGACAAAGAAGTAATTGTAGAGCTGGCAGGCGACTCCACAAAACGTTCGCAAGTGTTTTTGAAACTGTATTTAAGGATTTTAATACAGTTTAAGTGTCAGCCCACCCTGACCTTAAGAAGGATAATAGCTGATGAATGGGTGTGTGTCTGGGTCAGCTCACTAATGCCTCTCTTTGGTGTTATAGATAAGTGGAGAAACAGAGAACAGATTTCATAAAGAGAAGACAGTTTTCTTTTTGATTATCTTATCATTCGGAATAAAACACAAATTGTTAAAGGTTTGTCTTTGTTATGAGTTAGCAAGGTTTGGTATCTCTGGAAGGATTTTATGCTTTACATGTTCAAGGGGCCAAACGTTAAGTTTTCTTTTCTTGAAATATATTAAAGATGTATTTATTGAAGTTTTGTTGAGTACAGTAAGTTTATTACAGCTCAGAAGGTTTCAGAACCATCATAAATGAAACATATACATAATTGACAGGTTAGACCATTACATTCCCATACGGATTGAGTAAAACTGTCTGTGTGAAAATATACCCAGTTTCAAAAGTGATCTTGGCTTTGTTTTGTTCCTTTTTATTTCAGTTTTTTTTTTAATCCTGTGTGTGATCCTTTTGATTTTAATGTTCATTAAAATCAATAATATCTTAGTAACCAACATGTAATATTATCTTTTCACTGTTTGGAACATGCTTGTTTTGTTTATTATATCAATTGTCATTTATCTTGTTCAGGTTTATAACCCTCTCACTGTTGATTTGTGTCCTCTCTTTTTACCATTACTAACTGTAGAAGCATGAAAGCTTTAATTCTGGTGGGTGGGTACGGGACCCGGCTGCGACCGCTCACCCTGAGTGTCCCCAAACCACTCGTGGAGTTCTGCAACAAACCCATTTTACTGCACCAGGTGGAGGCACTAGTCAAGGTATGGAGGAGACACTGAAAGAGATTTAGATGCACTGCTAAAGGGTTAAATTTGTACTTTATTGATCGGTCACTGTCTGTGTGTTTACAGGCCGGGGTGAACCATGTGGTTCTGGCTGTGAGCTACATGTCAGAGCTGCTGGAGAGAGAGATGAGAGTCCAGGAGCAGAGAGTACGTAAAATAGATCATCACAGTAACACTTGATGAAAGAAAGCAGAACACGAATTTGTATCTATCGCAGTGCAATTTGTGGTATATTTTCCTGACAGTCAATATTTGGGAAAAGGAACGGCACTGAATTTGTGCACGAAAAGCACTTAGAGCTGTGATCTTTACTCTTAGCCCTTTTGAATATGTATTTATGGGAGTTTCCCTTCCTGAACACAAAAAGTCAGGGAGTGGAGTATATATATGAATTACTGTGACTTATGCATTCATGTTGAAGCTCTGCTGTTCATGGCCGCTCACGCCTATATTTACAGCCGAAACAAGGCATGTCTTTACTTTTGCACCTGACATGGCTGAGGCTGCTGCACCGAGGAGGGAAAGGTGATGTGCAGCACAAGCAGCAGGACAGAAAGTGTGCAGGAAGACACGGTTTTGTGCGTGCGGATTTTTGTGGGATGCCAGGAGAATGTTCTCAAATGTATCGAACCACGTTATTCTTAGCTTAGTAGAAGAAGTCAAAGACCACCTTGAATCTCTATCAAGAAAGATGTGTTTTGCAGCCCTTCATGTTTTGTTTTTATTAACTGTGTCATTGGAATCACTGTGTCACTGTGCGATATTATAGCTAGAAAACACAATCAGACCACAACCTGATACCT
>JBBBVU010000003.1:11719437-11731883 GCA_037177055.1 Atherinosoma microstoma
TGTAAATTTAGTAAAGCTGGTCCCAACAACAACAAAAAAAGCACATCTTCCATGGGTTTATCTAAAGCTATGCCCTGACACTCTCCAAGAATAAGATCCATAGAAATGTTGCTCTTTGATAAAACACACCTAACCCTAATCAGTCTAAAACCAGCCTAAACCAGATAAAACAGTCATTTCATTATCAAAGAGTTCATCTTGAATATTTTACCTGAACAGGTAACTAGGTTGATGTTATGTTCCTATGATCTGTGTTGTAACATAAACAAGCTGTGGGTGAGTTGCTTGTCTTCTGATTATCAACCAGTCTGGTCCTGGCAGATCACTGCGGTTCTTACTGAAATGAGGTAGTTATGGCTGTTAGTAGATCCGTACAGTTTTAGGATGTCACCAGCTAAGCTGGAGACTCCCACTGTTGCTATTTCAGATTTGTAACTGCGCATAGCCAAAGGAAACTTGCAAAGACTGCAGTTACTAGAATTTACTTATGATAGAAAATATATTCAGATGAAAGCAGCATTTAGTTTATTAATCAGAAAAGGATCATTAATTCTCTGGTTGAAGCTTCTTTGATTTAAAGATATTGTCATAAACTTTGTAATTTCAAAATCAATAATTGTTCTATTAGAAATAAATCCAATTTTCATCACATTAAATAGATATTCATTTTTTATTTTTTATACATTTATTAGATAGGGCTCTGGTAAAGTCTCGTAAGGATTTTTGTATATATATAATGATATTTCCATTGTTTTCTCATAGTTCAGTCCTTTCTGAACATTTCGATTCACTCTGATGGATTCTGAGTCTATCAGAAAGATTATTGTTCTCCATTTGCCTCGTCCTGAATGTTTCTCTGTTTTCTCTTTAGCTTGGGATTCGTATCTCTCTGTCTCATGAAAAGGAGCCTCTGGGAACCGGTGAGTGTCTATTCTCTTTAGACACAACTAAACAGACGGGAAACTATTTCAGTACAATAGCAAAACACTTTGTATTATGTTTCTAGTGATTCAAGGGCATTTTACTTACAGGTACCAGTATGAGAACAGGACAGTTTCACAGATTTCAGTCATTTAGACATGAAACCTTCATGAAACACAGCCTAGAGTGTGGATGGCTTCTTCATAATTTTGATTGATTGATTAATGAATTATAGATGTTGGTTCCCTTGACTGCAGAGGTGCTGAAGTAAGATTATCTGCGTCACAATTTGGGGCGCTGCCTGTTTAAGGGTTTCCTAAAAAATGATATTATAATTCCTCTAGCTCTACATGTGCATCTCGAAGGCCTCCACTGAATAATAGCTGGAGGTCACCAACCATAACGTAATCACATCAGATCTGTGCGCCGTTTGCCCAGCCCAGTTTTTTTTAGTTTAAACTCCATCTCTACTTTGCTGTGTGCATGTTCATGAAATTTCTGAAAGTGACAATTGAATTGTTTGTGTGTGTGTATGTGCTCAGCGGGACCCTTGGCGTTGGCCCGAGAGCTGCTGAACGTCGATAATGAGCCCTTCTTCGTCCTCAACTCGGACGTCATCTGTGATTTTCCCTTCAAAGATCTGCTGCAGTTCCACCGCAACCATGGCAAGGAGGGAACCATCGTGGTGAGATAGTCGCAGAGTTTATTCCAGCTCGCCCACTCGGAGGGTTATAAGTTTACCCTGTCGTGCACTGGGAAACTGATTTAAGCGACTCCTCGTGTCAGCTTATCCATATAAACAATGATGAACGTTAAAGACCAAAATTCTTATAGAATTAACAATCCAAAGATTTTCATAGTTTGTCTCTAAGAAATTTGTCCTGTGAACATTTTGCAGAATAAACTCAGTTTAATTGTATGATTCAACAATTTATTCTTGGAAAAACTAAATGAAATGTGACTGATATTTTATATTCCTTTATTAAATAAATATTTTTTTTAAGGACAACTGGAATTAAAATTCCCAGCTAGAATTTAATAGCTGCAAATTATCTGGATATCTGAGCACACCAAAACCCTTTCTTTATTGAGAACTGATTAAAAAATGAAAAATCTCCCTGAGAAGCCAGATGACGGCCCCCTGGTGGATCAGATGGAACAAAACTGATGCAGCTGAATCTAGTTACTAAAATTCAATGCAAAGAACAAACAGAAAATAAAGTATAGTTCCTTGTTTGACAGTGACTTTTCAGAGCAACTAAATATTCATGTGTGTGCGTGTGCAAAGGTAACACGGGTGGAAGAGCCCTCTAAATACGGCGTGGTGGTGTTTGATTCGGACACCGGGAGGATCCATCGCTTCGTTGAGAAACCGCAGGTCTTCGTTTCCAACAAGATTAACGCTGGAATGTACATCTTCAATCCCAGCATGCTCAGCAGGATCCAGGTGATGAACGACTTTTACATAGATGTTTGTCTTTCTTTGAAGCAATAAACACAAGATATGGTTTACTTATGTGTCTATGTTCACATGTTCAGATTAAAGCTAAATCTATACATGGTTGTGTCTCCCTGTTCTGTTTGTGTCCAGCTGAGACCAACATCCATCGAGAAAGAAATATTTCCTGTCATGGCAGAGGAGGGTCATCTGTATGCCATGGAGCTGCAAGGTAACTGTTAGCAGTACTACAGCACAGTACTGCAATACACTGTTTAGGGCTACAGCCTCAGATTAGGCAGTTTCAGAAGAGCTGACTTTCTAATTTCACTGGATTTTATTTTTCTGTATCCTCCTGAAACAAAGTTTGGATGCTTTGAGCTTTTGTTCAGCTCTCACACCCTGACAAAATGAAACAAGTGGAAGTAAACACAACACTGCAGGGGGGGAAATATTGTGTTTTAAATGTCAGAATAATTGTTTTAATGTTCCATTCTGTGTCTCTTATTGGGCACTTTCTGCCTTAATTGAAGATGAGTTGATGCATGAAGTGCTTCATTTTGGTCTTTATGTTGTTTACATGTTACTTTGGTGATTGGAAATGTTTTTCTGTGAACTCTGTACGTAACAACGTAAAACCCATACTTTAGTTTGGACCTCTGTTTTCGAGGCATGGTTCAGTATAATTTTTTTTAGGGACAATAAAGGACATAAAATGCAGTAAATGAAATATTAAAAAAAACATAAAAAAAACTCTGCTTGGTCTAAGTAAAGACATATCAGCTGCATCAGTATAACAGAACAACTGTTTGAAGTTGACCCGTGTGCTCGCTCTGGTCCCTGCAGCTCACAGCTCCACCAGACGTAAGTGTTTGGATCTTTCCTCATGTCCAAACTCTTGTAGTTTTTGAAAGATTTTGAGGGCAGAGAAGCACCAATAACCCTGCTAAAAAACTGTCTAAAACAGAAGTCTCTGCAGTAAGACTGCAGCTAAGTTAGTCTTCATACTTAAAGCTAAAAGGACTCATGCTCACACAGAAGTAACAGATCTAATCTATTCTTGGTGCTTCTCTAGATCCTCATCCCTCTCTGGGAGCTTTTTTTGTCCAGCTTTTTATGAAACAGTGGAACCAACTAGTTGTGCAGACAAACCACCCCTCCCCCTCCTGTAGAAAAATCAATATATACTGTATATATATTTTTTCATCATTCAAAAAGGCATTGTTTTTTACTTGTAATGATCTCCCTCAGCACCCCAACCTTATAGATTTATATTGACTTAATGTGATTGTGTAACAATTTCGTTTAATTTTGATTCCTAATTTCTGTTGAATTTATAACCATAGTGCACTTTTAAAAAGAAAAGTACATCCAAGCGATATCATTTTTATGTGATGAAATATACACTGATCAACCATCTATAACACTGTGACCACTGACAATGACCACTGGTTATCTTGTTAAAGAGATAAGTTAGTAAGTGGGATTAACAAGCAGCAAGGGGATATTTTGTCCTTGAAGCTGATTTGTTGGAACAGAAAAGAGTGCAATAAGGATTTGAGCATCTTTAACAAAGACAAAATTAGGATGGCTAGATGGCAGGATCACAACAACTCCACAACTGCCCAGATGCTCCACTCTACAACGGTCAGTAGATGGAAGGAAAACCTGGTAATCAAGTCCCATTGAGTGGGAACATACTGTATACTGGGTTGTATTTTCCGATCCAGTAGAAGAGCTAGTGTAGCTCAAATTGCTGGTTCCAGTGTCAGAACACACAGTGCATTGCAGTCACTGAATCTTTGTCAGAGCAGAGAAGTTAGCATGAACATGGTTTCTTGATCATACAATCGGAACACGAGCATCAGATCATAACCATGGAGAAATGGAAGAATTTACATAATGTGGATGGACAAATCTCTTGCCTGGCGGAAGATATGACTCCAGAATGAACCTGAACTGTGGGAAGAGGGAAAACTGCAGGAAAGTAATAGTTTGAGGAGAACCAGTTTGAGGGGTTGACTTGGCTTCCAGATTCTCCAGATGTCAGTTTAGTTGAGCATCTGCAGGATGTGCTTGACAAACAGGTTCAGTCCATGGAGGCTTCACCGCACATCTTACATGACTTACAGGATCCATTCCTTCAGAGGTCTGGTGGAGTCCATGTCTCGATGGGTCAGGGCTGTGGAGGACCCGGTCGGTCTTAGGCAGGTGGTTGTGATGATATGGCTGATCAGTGTATATGGTAGAGTCTGAAGTACGTAGATGAGATATAGAAGTTTCTATTCTGTGCCCATCAACTCATCTGTTGGAAATCTCAAGGAGACGCCTAGTGGTTACCATAGTAACTAACTCCTTATTTGTCTGGCATTTTTCTGTTTGTCAATCTGTCTGTCTGCAGGCTTCTGGATGGACATTGGTCAGCCTAAAGACTTCCTGACAGGGATGTGTATGTACCTCCAGTCGCTAAGACAACACGCTCCTGAGAGGCTACGCACGGGGCCCGGTTTCCTTGGCAACGTCCTGGTGGTAGGTGCAGCTCGTTAACACTAGTCATCAGATAAATAACTTCACTCCATGGTGGATATCAGATATTCTCTCTTTTGTTCTGAAGGATCCTACAGCACAGATTGGGGAGAACTGCACCATCGGTCCAAACGTCACCATCGGCGCCGGCGTGGTTGTGGAGGACGGCGTGAGGATAAAACGGTGCACGGTGTTAAAAGGGTCGAGGGTTCGATCACACTCCTGGTTGGAGAGCTGCATCGTTGGGTGGAGCTCCTCCGTCGGCCAGTGGGTGAGTAGAGACTGTTAGATATCAGTGATTATTTTCATGCTTTATCGATGGGAACCAAAGGAATTAAACAGCTTTAAATAAATATAAGGATGAACAAGGAGAATCTGTGGGACAGGGAGGATATTTTAGTATTTGCAAATGCTAAAATATTGAAAAAAACTAAACAAAAAAAAGGATTGGAAAGTTCTTTCAACAACAACTAAAAACAGGTAAATGAAGAGGTCACCTCTCTACGGAAAAGTACTAGGTCCACTGAAGAAAGGAAAAAGAATAGAATTCTGAGAAAAAAGTCAGAATTTTGTCTTTAATCTCAGAATTCAGACTTTTTTCCTAAAACTAAAAAACAAAATTTTTAGGGAGGTTTTTTTTTCATTTCTGAGATAAAAGTCAGAATTCTGACTTTTTTTCTCAGAATTCTATTCTTCGTATGGAAGAGTACAAGGGTCACTGAAGGAAAAAATAATAGAATTCTGAGAAAATCGAAATTCTGACTTAAATCTCAGAATTCTGAGGTGGGGACGACCCGCCACAGACCTCGGCCGAGCCATTGTAATCTTTTTTTGCCAGTGGTTGTGCGCACTATTTTTGAGTTACAAGCTCTAATGGCAAAATTATTCCTATCTCCACATACTAAATAATCCTTGAAAAAAATTCCTGTAATTTCATCTATCATTATATCCCGTCTATGTTGACACGCTTGCATTGAAAGTGTAACTGTTTGGATCACAGAAACTATAGAAAGTCAAATTCATTTCAAATTATTCTGCTTCTTCTGTCTCAACTAATGCTCATCTCATGCTTGAAATATAGAAACTTGTTACGGCTGTTTTGCAGGGTTGATGATGACTTGTGTATGCATTTATCTGTGTCATCAGGTGCGTATGGAGAACGTGACAGTGTTGGGGGAGGACGTGATTGTGAACGATGAGCTTTACCTGAACGGTGCCAACGTCCTGCCTCATAAATCCATCAACGAGTCAGTCCCAGAACCACGAATCATCATGTAGCATCGGATGGAGAAAGGAGAAAAATCCCAGCTGAAGTTTATACAAACTGGACTGAACGCACTAATTGTGCCAGGGAGAAGGCGGTCAAACAGATGGTGGTAGAGGGGGAACAAAAGGCTTTTTTCTTTTTCTTTTTTCCTTTATCAAATTAATTTGGACTCTTTTTAGCCCTGCTCAGCTGCATCTTCTACCAGTAAGAAATGATGGTGCAAGTCAAAAACTGACAGCAGGAAGTTTAGTTAAACTGATGCTAAAGAGGACAAAAGATAGGGAAGTGGGCTGGTACACTTGGTAGAGGGATTAATGATGAAGATGCTTAGAGGCTGGTGGGGTTAGGGACTGGTATGAACACTGCTGGTTAGATTCATTATGCATTTACACTCTGGATAATGTAAGTGAAGGGACGCTAGAGGATCAAAAAACAGCTACATGTTGAAATGACATGCTCTGATTTGCTCTGTTGAACAAAATGCAGTTAAAGCTGCAGATGTGTACGGGAGGGAAGGGAAACAAGTTTTCTGACGCCTTCTGAAAATGTGAATGTTTAAACAAACAGAAGTCATGTTTGTGTTCACTCAATGAATGTAAGTCCAGCATACTCATAATTTGATTTCTTTCTCTGTAGAAATTATACTGGCAGGTATAAAATGAACAGATTTTCTGTTCTTTCCTTGTATCATGAAAGCTGTTTGCTACAGTAAAAAAACCAAACAAAGAACAGTTACTGCTCAAAGGGCGAACATGATGTAGCAGGATTTCCATCACAATCTGCAGTTTATATGTTTACAGATGTTTCATTCAGACTAGATATAAAATGTTTTGGTTTAAAGAAGTGTTTCACACCACCTGATGATATTCTTGTTGACCCGGTGTACATTGGGGCCTTGTAACTTCACAGTCAGGTGTTTCTAAAGGTGTTTTAGTCAAATTTCTGTCAGGATATATCTAGTTTGTAACAAAAAAAAATTGCTTAGGGGGAGAAAGTTATTTATTCTCTCTTTGACCATGTTAGGACACTTCAGTCTAAATTGGGCTGCATCCTCTCGGCTGTACATCTGTTGGCGACATCAAGAGCGCTAACTTGCTAAGGATAGATCGTGTAATAATCTGACAATTCAGCCATATTTTTTATTTTCATTTTTCCAAATTTCCTTTTTCCAAACTTTTTTTTTTGTCCTGGGAGATGATGCATTTATTTATTGGAGAAATTATTTATGAAGTTAAGACCAGTTTTGCATAAAATTGGTTGCCTAAACAAATTGGCTTAATTAGGGGTTCAAAAAGACCTCTTAGAAATATTTTCATCCATTATCTGCCTCATCGGTACAGACACGTGCCTCACCTACAAGAAACTAAGTCCACATGTAAGATGCTTCAAAATGGAAGTTCCTTTTTAAAAATCCTAATGAAATATTTCAATCTGATCACAGTTGTGTAAACCAATCACGTCAGTCCCTGCAAGCAAAATAACAGCTAAATATATTCTCAGTAGCCCTTTAAAAATCTGTTTTGCTTTTTGCCTGATAATTTAAGAAACCCATCCTCAATGTTTTTTTTGTTTAAAAATTATTCTACTATATCCCTAGCATCTCTGCAGAGATCGAGTCATCCTCCTTCAGTAGAAGAAAAGAACTAAAAGAACTATTTTATCTAGCACTGAATAACCCATTAGCACTTATTAGCATGCTATAGTTTCTCTTCACTGCCCACCCCATTGGTTCAGTGCAGGATTACTTCCAGCTTTGTTGTAACTAAAACACAGCGGGCTGTGATGAAAAAGCTGCTGAAACCTTTTGATATAATGGCTAATCCCATAGTAAAAAATCAACATTGAGTCTCAATTGTTCATCCAACATGGGAAGTAAGAGTTGCTGATTTTACTGAGTCATTCTTCATGCTGTCCTGAACAGAAATGGACAGCAAGAACTATTTTCTTAGAGGCACTGTATAAAATTCTGAGTCCTGAAGGAAGTGTCTTGGCACGTTTGACAACTTATCTTAGGCTTTTGACTGACTGAGACTGAATCTAGCATAAATCATTTTGAATTATGACTCCTGATAAAGTGAAATAAATGTACAAAAATGTACAGCCCATCAGTCAGCTGTCAGTTCAGACACTTGCCCCTGTGTTCTGAGCTGTGGTTCTACTGTTGTTAGTGATTAGCAGGATTCAGATGTCTGAACGTGTCTGAATGAATGAAGCCCATTCTTGTAATGAAGTCTTTTTTTTAAAAAAAAGAGAGATTAATATAAACTACTGACCACATCTGCTCAGCGTGTTGTCTTCTTTGTCTTTTATGTGAAGATCAGTTTTCTGGTAAGTTTGGTTTGTTTTTGGGCCCGTCACAGGTTTATCTTGAAGTGGAAATTAAACCTAATGCATGTTATTGTAAGTGGGGAATAAAAAGGTGTTGTTGGTTGTTTTAGTTTTATCATGGTAAGCTAAGTGGACGTTGACTAAATGAACCACAACATATAATTCACTAACTATATCATGTACTGTTTGAAAAGAGGATTTAGGAAATTTGAAGAAAAAAAGTGATTGAATTGACAAGATGTTCCCCCATGCTTTTTTTTTTTTTGCACCATCATACACTACTTGCAGAATTATGAAGTATCTCCACCAGTGTATTCTTTTTCTTCGATCAATTTCTTGAAATATTAAAATATTTTGATTTATATCCTCGTCCTTTAACTGATGGGGAAAAAAATCCCGGACACATTTCATTGTGTGATTTTAAGTTTGAAACTTTTCTTTCATGATTTATTCCCTTTTTTTCCATTTATGAACGCATGAATTATACAAACACTCAGAAACAAAGAGAAACAAAAATGTACATAAGAAACTCAAAAGGCATATGGTGTATTCATGATACATGATATAATATGCATAATCTTTACTGCGACAACTCTACAGGCTTTAAAACCTCACATAATCTAAAATTCTATTGCAGCAGAGACTCCTATTCTATTACCTGCAGGCTGGAAGTTTACTTTCATTCAACTACATTTTTCCTGCCTGTTTCTGGCCTGAAATGCAAAACGAATATGGATATTAATGAATGAAATGACGTTTAGACCAAACATGAAATATCTTGCATAAATGAAAGACAAGTCAGATGTAAGAATCTCCTCATTATACATTTATTAGCATGTTTCATATTGTACAAAGGTTGTTAATTAACCACAGAGACCCCTGAAAACCTGTTGATAAAGGGGTATTGTGCTATTTCCTCACTGGTAATATCTTCATGGGTAACTCATTCTTGGTGGAAATGTAAGGAAACAACTTCTCAGTGAAAGTGTGTCTGAAGGTGTGAATGTGTTTGTTAGTATCAAGATCAACGAATGACAACTTCCCTTGGACCCAGTCCAGCTGGACTCTGATCCGCTGGAGCTTCTTCACAGGGAGATCTTTATTTGGAAGTGGTGGAGAGACTGCTGTGTACCTTTCATTAAAGAGACATATTCCCCAGTATCCAATGTGTATTTTTCCCTTTCTCTGAACCGACTCCTGTAACACACCTAAGCCCCAGAATTGCTCATTTCTGACCTCAACATCCCAGCTGTGAGTCCCTGAGTCGAAGCCTTCAGAGCTCAGGACACAGTGTGGTTGCACAAACCTCTCCGGATTGTCAGGGAGCTTCTGCCTCTGTCCAAACATCACACTGGTTAAGTCTTCAGACAGGATGAGGTGTGGTTCAACTGTGTTAGGATCCAGAATCAAAGGAGAGTAGGAAACCACCTCCTTCATCTTGTTCAACACGTTAAAGTTTAGGTTGCCCAGATGTTTGGCTACATCTATCAGAGCGCCTGAAACCGGCTGTGGATCATCCAGCAGGGTTTGCTGATGGACTCTTTTGATTGTAGCCTTGTAATTGTGCAGGAATGAGATGTCTTCAGCTCTCAGCTCCTTCTCTGTGATTGTGACGGTGTCTGAAAGAGCTGCAATGCTCCTGCTCAGATCCTTAATCTTGCCTTTCATAATCTGAGTCTTCTGCTTTTCTTCCTCCCTCAGAATAGTTATCCTGGCCTTCTCTTCTTCTTGCAGAAACTGACGAAGCTGTTTGAACTGCTCAGTAATCTGCATCTCTGTGCGCTGCGTCTGGATCTTAATGTGCTCTTCTGTTTGAACAAAGTTTCCCTTAACTTGTCTAAAAAGCTCAAGTTTCTCTTTTATGAGCTTCAGGCATTTCTGAAGCTCTTCCCTATGATCCTCTGCAGCTTCATCGACGGGTCTGAATCTGTGGTCGTTGTGTGTTTTTGAATCTCGACAGATGAGACACGCAGGCTGCTGATGGTCCAAACAAAACAGCTTGAGTTTCTCAGAGTGCAGACTGCAGATCGCACCAGACTTTGCAGAGGCTTTTTGATCCATTTCCAGTAAAAAGGCTTCACACAGGTTCTTTAACTCCATGTTACAGGTTGGATCTTTTAATGCAGATATCTCCTTACAAAGCGGGCACATGTGTGTTTTTTTCCCAGACCACCATCCCTGCAGACAGTCCTTACAGAAGCTGTGGCTGCAGTCCAGCTCAACAGGCTCAGTGAAGATGCCGTGGCAGAGTGTGCAGGACAGATCCTTTTCTGGCTGAGAAGACATTTTTCCAAAGACTGAAAACAAAACACAGGTGGGAGAGCAATAAAGATGGTTTCCTTCAAATTTACTTTCACTTCAACCTGAGGCGTTTGGATAACTCCTGTATGTATCCCAGTATTTTTTTCACTGCAGCTTGTAGCTCCTGCGTCTGCTCCGATGGTGAGTCTCAAAGGTGCTGTTCACAAAGTCCAACTATGCAATGTTATGCAAATATAGGAAAAGGAGATGTTTCATACATGGGGAATCATGTGACGTTACACGTTACACATGCAAACTCATGAAGCCCACAGATAAAGACTTCTTGACTTTATGACCTGTATGAAGAAACTGAACTCTAACTATGTGCAGGTGGAATAATTTGTCTAAACTGACTGATTCTAAGTCCTTATTGTGAATCTGACTTGTATTCATTTGAAAAATGTTGTAATGTGTTTAAATCTTTGATTGACTTTCTGATTCCATCAAGTTTTCTTCCTTTGGTTTGATCATAGCCTCCTTTCCATAAGAAAAGGTGATAAACAAAGCACTCAACCAAAGGGAGGCTTTTTGAATTTTTAAATTGCAGGCAACTAAATATTCAGACCTGAATGAAGAATAAAATGTTAGTGTTTTTAGTAAACGTTTCTTGTAAATAGTTCTGTGAACATTTATGATTGTTTTCCCTCTGAAATTGTTTAGTAAAGTTAATTACTGTGATGTATTGTTGTTGACTATTAATGTGGGTATTTTGTGGGTTATATGAAAGTATCCTGTATCCTCTACATTATGCCATAACACACCAACATGTTTCAACCCTGTCTGTTGACTGCCTGACGAAGGCCAGGGGGCTGAAACGTGTTGGTATTTTAAAAGTCACTATCACTATGCCATAGAGAAAAAAAAAGGTATTTTAGTCACTTTAAAGGGAGAGTACCTTGGAGTTTTTGTCATATCTAATCTTTTCTAACGTATCCAAAGAGCACCTTAGACAAGGACTGGTGAATTCATCTTCTATCCAGTGATTTGGTTCAAAACTTTAGGAGCCACTGTAACTTTTATCAATGCCTTCTGTCTTTTCACCATCTCATGTCTGTTCAGACAAGCCATTCACACCTGCTGTTTAACCTGATCATCTTCATCTGTACATCTGATTCCACTCTGTTCACAGCCCTTCAGTGTATAATAGCGCTCCACCATTAAGGGTAGCTTACCACTTGCAAAACTAACTCAATGACTTCAGACAGTTTCACTCCTTTTATAATTTGTTCTTTCATCTCATCTGCAATTTGCTTTCTGGTCGGTTAGGAGTGCTCATCTATCTGCTGCCCTGTCACTTCTGTTTTGCATATTTATCAATAGCTGGTCTTAAAGGCAAGGCAAGTTTATTTGTATAGCACATTTCCTGTTCAAGACAATTCAAAGTGCTTTCCATAAAACATTAAAAGCATTACAGACAGTGGAAAGAAAGCATTAAAAAGTAGTAAAAGGAAGCAACAAAAATCACAATAAAATCATTAAAAAATTAATTGATTAATTAAAAGAAATCACAAATCACACAGAGGAGATCTTTCAGCAGCAGGCTGCTGTCTCTGAGCTGCTCTACCAACAGACTCAGAAACTCCTTCTCACCCAGGGCCATCAGACTGTTTAACAGCACACTAGGCGGGGGTAGAGGGGCACCACAGTGAGTGGTCCGGTTAAGAC
>JBBBVU010000003.1:11736858-11750218 GCA_037177055.1 Atherinosoma microstoma
AATGCAGCTTCTCCATGTCTGGTTCTGACTCTGGGAACTGATAAGAGACCAGATCCAGATGACCTGAGAGGTCTGCTAGGTTCATACTGGGTCAGGAGGTCACTGATATATTTTGGTCCTAAACCATTCAGAGCTTTATAGACCAGAAACAGAACTTTAAAGTCTCTCCTCTGACGGACAGGCAGCCAGTGTAAAAACCTCAGAACTGGACTGATTTGGTTTACTTTCTTAGTCTTAGTGAGGACTCGAGCAGCAGAGTTCTGAATCAGCTGCACATGTTTAATCGATTTTTTTGGTAGACCTGTAAAGACGCTGTTACAATAATCAAGCCGACTAAAGATGAAAGCATGGACTAGACAACCGCTATGATTTTTTATGATTAATTGAACCAGTTTAACTACATCTTTGCAACACCTTGACTGCACCCAACAGAGTCATGCAGATCAGCTTACCAAACACAAGTGGGTGTCAACGTTAAAAGACAGCAAATAGTCTTTATATGCCTCCATTGTTTAAGCTGATTCTGAAACATAAAATTTTGCGTACACCTTCTTTAAACATAATTTAATGCTAAATTGTTTGGTGACATTTCTAACATTAGATGACCCAATTTTATTGATTAACTATTATTACATTACATCCAGTATAGCAGCAGTGTTGGGTCCTAGTTTAACTGCTCCACATCTGGTTGTTGTGTTGCATTTATAGCATGGATTAAGATGTTATCCTGAACAACCTGAAGTTTGGAAGCATTAAAACTCATATGAAGATTTCTCTAAATTCTGTTCAGCAAAAAAACAAAACGCACCATTTTATAAATAAAAATGTTTTTTTTAAAAGATTCATAAAGCAGTAAGGATGTGTTTATGCTCTGAGAACCAGACTCATATCTGCATACTCAGACAAAGTGTGCTTGTATGGTATCTGATTTGTGTTCATTTTGACCGGTTCCCACATCAGAGGCCCTCGGTGTAACTCCGACAACTTGATGTTACATAAGAAGCATCTTTGCTGGGTAAGAAAAATATAAGACTACACCTGCAGCTCACTAATCAAAATGGAAACAAACCTGTCGAGACCAACACTTCAGGTTTTAATCATCAGCATTAAACATGCTCAGTCATTCATAACCATTTCAAACCAAAATCTGAACTTGAATGTCTGTAATCAAACAAAATAACACATAAAGGGAGACATGAAAACAAAACCAGAATTCATTCATCTTTTCACATAATAAACCTCAGAACGAAACATAAATCTCTTTACAGATGTATGAGGAAACCAGTTGGGAGCTATTTCTGGAGGTTTCTCTCTCCTTTTCTCCTCTATTGCTGGAGGGTTCTCCAACTTCCCTCCGTGTTTAAGATTAATCTCAAGTTTTTCTCACTGTGTGAATAATTTCATTCTCGATTCTATCCAATAATTTTAGCTTCTCTTGTTCTAACATGACAAGAAGCTCATTAGCATATTGTCACATAAGGATGGGAGAACATAAACAAACCTGTCAAGGCAATGCAGAGTGAAGGAATATTATGTTTCAGAAACATTTCTGTTCATATCAGCGACTCTCATCAGCTGCCTAACCTGATCATTGTCTTTTCCTCCCTAGATTCAACTCTCTAGTGCTCCATAGTGTAAATATAACACTTCTTCTAAATGCACCATTTCCAAGATTTTTTCAGCCCATTCATCAGCTCAGTTTTTACCTATTTGATGTCCTCTGCAGTATGTGAAATTTAGTTTTATCTTCCTGCCATAGTGTAGCTTACAACTCTGAAAAAGAAAGTAGTTTACACCGTCTTTCAGTACTGAGGTTGTTAGAATCAGGGCATAAAAAAAATGGCTGGTTCCTGACGGGTCTTAAAATTAGTTTAAAACAACCTCAGATGAATAACAACACATGGAAAATTACACTTAGTCATTATTTATTTAGACAAAAGATGAGATGTAGATGCAGTCCTAATATCGATTTTTAAAAAAAGAAAAAAAAGAAAAGTTTTTAAAAGTTTATTTGATTCTCAGATAACAACTCTTTTTAAACTTCAACATTTATCTATCTATACACACCCATACAAACTGAGACAAGAATGTATTTAGGAAATAGTTGTCAAAAATGATTTTTATAAGATGAACCATAACCATATCTCATCAGAAAAGTTTGTTGTGATGATCACTGAACAGAAGAGCAGTATAAACCACATTCAGCTTTTCATACATGCATTTATACATTTATACAGATGAAGAGGATGTAAAATTTATAAAACCACCAGATGTAACATCTGTGCTGTTAAAAACTCAACAATGCTGGAGAATACTGATAAAACTGCAGATTTTGGCTCAGAGCAAGCTTTTCTCAGTATCAATGAAGTATGTTTGTGTTTCTTTTACTAACTTTGTTGAACATTTTACATTAGCTGTTCTTTTTAGTTGTAATAATCAGTAAATTATTTCCTAAAATCTAAACCCTTCTTTCAAAAGGTCTCATCCATATGTTCCCTCCCACCATCAAATATGTTCTAGACCTGCTCCTGGCACCAACCGGCCCATTCTCTTAAGTCTGAATGATGTCTATATGTGCAGCAGGCACTTCTTTCAGAATCCCCCCCCCCCAAATTCTGCAAACATTACCAAAGCATCAGGAAAAAAAAAAAAAAAAAAAAAAGACATCCAAAGACATTTTATGCTACATGTGTAAACACATGAAAGAAAAAACTAAACAAAATGTATTGTTATCAGAAATTCAACTTGACATTCATTCAAAAGTCCAAACCATTAATGCAATTTAGAAAATATATTTGTGAGCAGAAAACAGATCCCAGGGATTGGCCCAATCTTTTGTTTCAGTTGATCTGACAAAATTTAGTAGAAAAAGTCAACTGGTAAACGCTTTATCTCTGAAGAGCTCCATCTCCTTATAGCTACAGTTTCCTTGTGGATAGAGTTCTGAAAATGCTGTTTTCCTGTTTACAATAAACATGATTATAAACTGATCCTTGACACAAGAAATTTAAAAGCTGAGCCATAGCTCAGTGTCCCAACAGGATTGTAATAATAACTCTAGATTAGTACTCCTTCTAGTAAAAGCGTGAATGTGATATACAGTATATGTACATTAATGGAATATTTTTTAGCAACTCTAAAAACCCCAGAAACCTTTTGATAAGGGGATTGCATGCTCCTTTGTAACAGAGATGACCATTGGTAATATCTTCAGGGGTAATTTATTCTTTGTGGAAATGTAAGGATACATCTTGGTAGTGAAACTGTGTTTGAAGGTGTGAACGAGAGTTCTAGTATCAAGATCAAAGAAGGACAGCTTCCCTCGGTCCCAGTCCAGCTGAACTCTGATCTTCTGGAGCTTCTCCACTGGAAGAACTTTATCTGGAAGTGGCGGAGAAACCGCTGTGAGTTTTCCATCAAGGAGGCTTATTTCCCAGTATCCAGTCTGGATCTGTCCCTTCCACTCAGCTGATTCCTTCATCACACCAAGACCCCAAAATTGATCATTTCTGACCTCCACATCCCAGCTGTGAGTCCCCGAGTTAAAACCCTCAGAGCCCAGAACACAAAGGAATTGGTCAAACCTCTCTGGATTGTCAGGAAGCTTCTGTCTCTGTCCAAAAGTCACACTGGTCATGTCTTCAGACAGGATGAGCTCTGGACGAGCTGTGTTTGGATCCAGAATCAAAGGAGAGCAAGAAACCATCTCCTTCATCTTGTTCCACACATTAAAAGTTAGGTTGCCCAGATGTTTAGCCACCTCTATCAGAAGTCCTGGGACCGGCTGTGGATCTTTCATCAGGAGATACTTTTCAACCTTTTCCACTGCAGGCTTATAGTTCCGCAGGAAAGAAATGTCTGCATTTCTCAGCTCTTCCTCTGAGACTCTGATTGTATAGTCAAGAACAGCGATCTTTCTGCTCAGACCAACAATATTTGCCTTTATGACCTGACTCTTCTCCTCCTCTTCCTTCCTCAGAGCAACAATCCTGGCCTTTTCTTCCTCTTGTAGAAACTGATGAAACTTCTTAAACTGCTCCTTAATTTCCCTCTCTGTACGTTGGGATTGGAAGTTAATGTGTTCTGCTGTTTGATCAAAATTCCCCTTAATGTCTTTGAGCAGACTCAGTTTCTCCTGTAGGAGCATCAGGGATTTCTGCAGCTCCTTTCTGTAGTCCTGCGCAGCTTCGTCGATGGGTCGAAATCTGTGGTTGTTGTGTGATTTTGAATCTCGACAGACGACACAAACAGGCTGCTGATGATCCAGACAGAACAGCTTGAGTTTCTCAGCGTGCAGACTGCAGCAAGACTCAGATCCTGGAGAAGCTTTCTGATTTCTTTCCTGTAAGAAGCTCTCACACAGGTTCTTTAACACCAAGTTGCAGGGCAGATCCTTCAACGAAGAAGAGTTCTTACAAATCGGGCAGATGTGCATTTGTTTGTCAGACCACCATTTCTGCAGACAGTCCTTACAGAAGCTGTGGCTACACTCCAGCTCAACAGGCTCTTTGAAGATGTCGAAGCAGATGGGACAGGAGAGATCCATTTCTGACTGAGAAGACATTTTATCCCAAGGTTAGAATAAAAATACAGCCGAAAGGATAAAAAATAAAGCCTTTCCACCTTTCTTTCCGAGGCTTCTCTAAAACTCCAGATAAAAACTTGTAATGCAGGTTCTCTGTGTTCTTTCCACCGAGGGCATAAATCCTGTGTGATGAAGCTCGAACACACTCCCTACAAAATGATATAATCAAATGACTCATGCTGTTTTATGCCAATTTAAATAAGGTATGAGGAACAAGTACGAAATACCTCTCAGGCTTCTGACTGCAGGATAACTGTAAAGTACTTAACTTTCATAACCATGTCCAAGGCTGGAAAAAGAGAGGACAGCAAACATGAGCAGTAAATCACAAGTTTAATTCACATTCACAAAATAAAGTTAGTTTAAAATGAAGCAAAACCCAACAGGGTGAATGTCAGGAGATAGAGAAACATGTTTCTGTCTGTAGTTTCTATGAGCAAACCAGTTGAACTACATCCTTCATCCTGACTCCACCCTGCAGATCAGCTGCTGAGGCATCAGGAAGTGCCAAAGTTAAAAGATGGGAATCCCATCTTTAACACCTTATTTCTTGCTGAAGTGTAGAAAACAATGGTTTGGTTTAATTTTTTCATTGAATTCATTCTGCAGTCACGTGTAATGACTGCAGAATATTCCACTTGTTTACCTTCAGAAACTTCTGTTTTTGTTGTTTCTGTTCCTGTTTTAGGGTGTATGTCCGTCTGGACTTTGAAATATAGTCCTATGAAATGTTTTGCATTTGAGTCTGAGCAATGGTCTGTACCTGTTTAAAATATGCAGCACATTCAGTGATGCTGATTCATGTGTCTAAAGAATACCCCCCCCCCACCCCATTTTATTTAGCTATTCATTTTGTTTGTTTCATTTATTGTTGTTTCTTGGGCCCTCTGATAAAAAAAAGGGATTCCAGTTAAGAGCAAACATTCCTAAAACTTTCCATAGTTTGGATGTGAAGACTCCCAAAGATGGACTTTGGTAATTGACACCAGCT
This sequence comes from Atherinosoma microstoma, assembly GCA_037177055.1. Classification (NCBI taxonomy): domain Eukaryota; kingdom Metazoa; phylum Chordata; class Actinopteri; order Atheriniformes; family Atherinidae; genus Atherinosoma; species Atherinosoma microstoma. The sequence goes on from JBBBVU010000003.1 coordinate 11,742,435, forward strand.
GCCGTAATGCTTGCCATAAACGCCACCAATTTGGACCTGACGTTACAGTTCTGTTACTTGTGTGGCAGGATGCCCAGGCAGGGATTGAACCCACAACCTCCTGGGTGAGAGTCATGCGCGCTGACCAGCCAAAGAGATATCCCTGTGGCCAAGTAGCCAGGGCACATGGTCAATCGGAGGCATAGGGATAGGACCCTCACTGTCACACTTGCAGCTGCAGCGCAGGCTGGCTGCAGAAAAGCAAAGAAATGTTTCTGACAACTGTCGTGTCAAGCCTCTTTGTGTGGTATAACACGATGGTGTCTATCAGCATCTCACTTATCAAAATGAAAAAGAACCAGTCCAAACCAACACCTCAGGTTTTAATAATCAACATTTAACATGTTCATTCATTCATCAAATATGACATTAACCATTTCAAACCAAAATCTGAACATACATGTCTGTAATCAAACAAAACAACATATAGAGAACAGTATCAAAACAACACAAGTGTTCATCCGTCTTACTAAATAAAAGAAAAAAACTCAGAACAAAACACAAATCTCTTTACAGAAGTTTTCAGTGCAATAAATAAATGTCAGATTAGTTTTCACTTGTTGGTATCAAAATGGCTGTGGTTGACCTTCTGCCCCGTTTCATAAACATTCAAGAACAGAGGAGTGACATTTACATAATGAATTTTATGCAAGTGGACAGTGAGCTGAATCATTTGTTTCTCTTTTACATGTGAAAATAAAAACCCAGCATGGAGCTTTCTGGGAGTTTTGATGCTGGAAACATGATGATAAAACCAATTACTGACCATTCTGAGTCTGTTTAAGGCTCTTCGAGGTTTTCAGCTCAACCATTCAAGTAAATACACATTGAATGAATCTATTAAAAGGCAGAAATGTGAATGAGGAGGAAATCCAATCAAATGAAAAAATAAATAAATAGTTAAAATGTCACAATTGAATGATATACAGTGATGTTTAAATGGGACTGTAACTCAGGTTTTCACAGCAGACGTCTTGACTTGTGTCAGTGGTTACATTACAGGTGTTTTAATAAGGCTGTATGTGACTCTTAGGCATGCTTGTGTATTGTCTTTATGGGAAACTTAATAACTATGCAGCCATCATTGAGACACCTGTGATGTCTCTGACACACAACTCTAATTGAAGTCGACTACAGCTTTAATTTGTTGTATCATTTTCTTGTTAAAAAAGCTGAAACATGATTATAAAGGTTAGAGTGTAGTAAATATAATACAAATCTAACGTGCCTTTGGAGTGTAATGATTTATTCATTTCTCCCCCTCTGGTGGAGATCTATGCTGTCGTATCTAAATCAAGGTGATGGCTGATGACTTAGGAAAGCTTAATGTAGCATAAAGGGTGGAAAATGGGATGTGTCTCACCTGGGGCTGTTGCAAGACAATAACATCAACCCAACATCCCTCCTTTCATCCACCAGTATATATGTTATCGGTTTTTTTAGGGGTGTTGTCTACATTTGATTACTTCATGGCTGCAGAGCATATTCGGCCTCTGCTAAGCTAAGCCAACCATGTTTGTATTTGAGGCTTAAAATTTTAGTCTCAGACATCAGAATTTAAATATCAATTTAAGTTATTCTCACCTACAAGACAAACAGTGCCTCTAATGATTCCCCTAATTTTGCATGCAAAAAGGATTAAATTGGAAACATTTACATTTAACAATGACCTCATGAAATATTCTTGATTACATGCAAAAATAAAAAAGGTAAATTTAACAAGTTCTCTCGTTTCTAGTTCAGGGCAACTTCATCTTGGTCCATGTTAAGTTACAGTGAGTATTTCAGTTCAAACACATTCATTGTTGTCTGCTCGTATGCAGTGTGTTGGTACAGCTTTATAAGTAATCTGTCTCCACACACTAGCACCCTAAAAGCACATCTAACACGACCATTTGTGTGCACTTGCCATGTTGAGGTACCTCTAATTGTGCCACACAAACATGTCTGTTATCAGACATGAGACTTCTGAATCTTTATATTGTTAAAAAACAAGTTTCTCAAAAATTATATTTTCTTGTGGACAAGAGCTCAAAAAAAAAGAAAGAAAAAAGAAAGAAAGACGTGTTTTAAAAATATCTGTGTACACGTAGACAAGGCTTGAGGATTAAACAGATATCAGTATTCGGACAGTTTTCAGGCAGCAAGAAAAAAAACACAATCCCAATTTTAACTTGAGAAAAAAACAAAACACTGATGAGATGGAATTTCTGGGTTAAGAACAAAATGTAAGTGAAGAGCAAAAGGAAAAAGAAAGTACTTGGAGGAAGGGTTCCAGGTGGAGCGGCGGAAGTATGACCACTCCGGTAGAAAAGAAACCACATGTTTCCTTCGCCCATGTCGTGTTGCCGCAGCAGTTCTATTGTTTGCATATGAACTTGTACCTCGCACACTTCTGCTCGTGTGCTTTTGGTCTGTCTGAGGACCAGTTCGGCTTTCAAAGTCTTTCAGCCTCCTCAGTTTGTGTTTGATCCTGTGAGGTTGGAGGCGAGCTCAAGCAGTTTCTTCCTGGCAGCAGAGGCTGTGGGTGTGTTTTATTTCAGAACTAGCGTAGCCTCTGAACCGTCTTTCCTCTTTAAATACAGTCCATAAGTAAGGTGGTGCTCCCTCCTTAAGAAGGCGTAGAAATAATCTGACACCAGCAGGATCTGAGAGGAAATAAACACCAAGACACCAAAAACTCAAAAGATCACCGACAACAATGTATCAAACTATTTTTCAAGAGTGTATTAAAGATGGAAATTTCATACAGGACTGCCATTTGTTAATCACGATGAATTTTTCATTATTACGTCAGCCAATGCTGAGGTTATGTTTTCGCTGGCGTTGGTCTGTCTGTCTGTCTGTTAGCAACATAACTCAAAAAGTAATGGACGAATTTTGGTCAAATATTCAGGAAATCTCCGAAATGGAATGAGAAACAAGTGATTTTGATTTTGGGGGTGATCTGGAAAAGTGATCCAGGTGGCTGCCCGTCCCAACACAGAGAGTAGCTGACATTTCTCTAATATATGATGTCAATTGTTCCCTAATATATAAGAAATGATTGTTTCTGGAGCCAGCTTAGAAAAAACAAATCATCCAACTGGTTCGTCCTTTTTAACATCCGCTGACTGATGAGTTGCTGATCATAACTGAGAAATGGTTTTACTAATAGTTTTTGTAAAGAGGAACATTGTGTATGATGTTATTCAGCTAGAAACCACATGCTGCTGGTGGCTTTTTCTTTAACTAAACGTCCACAGAGATATTCTGGAAACAAAGCTGAGCTACTGACATGCAGTGAGATCATTCTGTATATGTGGTATCCGTTTTTGTTTTTGACCAATTTGCGTGATAAGCTTTTCCATGAAGCTGTAAATAAAAATGTTATTGATCTTGCATCATACAGGCGTTAAAGATGACATTAACGATGGCTTCTACAAGATATTAGAGCTCGTTGCACTTCAGGCGTGCAGAATAACATGACCCTGATATGGAAACAGCTAAATGGAATTAATCCAATACTATTTAATCATTAGTATATGTGCTACCATGGTGTCTTACTGGATCTCAGCTCCATCTGCTCCTGAACAAGCAGCCCCCCTACCTGTGCAACGTTGAATAGCAGAGTTATGGCGTAGTAAAAGTTGGAGTTGGCGCTGCCAGCGTAAATCCATAGGTGCCAGAGAACCGGGAACAGAGCCGAACAGGCCAGCAAAACACAGGACACCAGGAAGATGTTCCTCAAGACTGGAAAAGGAGAAAGAAAGGAAAACAGGCTAACCAGACTTAAATCTCAGCTTTGACTCTGATTGTCTAATTGTGTTTTATTGTTGTTTAGTTCAAGCAATGATTTAAAAAAAGGTCACACATAGTGATGAAAGATTTCAAATATTCCTATCAATTACCCAGGTGAACCTTAGCCATGTATGCAGCTCATCTAGGTGTTTTGGTTTAAATCCTTTGGTTTCATGATTCTGTTTTGCTGTAATGAACTCAACATTCTTTGAGGCTGCTCAGTAAAAAAGCAAAACTCCATAAAACCATTTAAAAGTAGATCATACTTTGTATATTAAACTACGACGTGGAGCAGAGGAGAACTTTACAACAATATGGGAAGAAAAAGACAAGAAGAAACATGCTCTGTGTCCTGGCAGATGATTTGCTTCTTCAGTAAACAGGCTCATAAGACTGAATAATCAGACTGTCTGCTCTAAGTCCTGCAGACACACCTTTTCTGATTGTGTCCCCCTGATCTGTGTTTCATTGAAACATGTTTTCAACACTCACATCTGTGCAGGTGACTCCAGACAGGAAGGAAAGCCATGTAGAGGGCGATATCTCCCACTGTGGGGTAAGACTTAAAGATGGAGATCACAGCTAACTGCATGAAGATCAGGAACACAGGATGCTCCCTGCAGCCCACAGACAAACACGTGGTGGGATAAGATTACAATAATGAAGTTGAAGACATGAACAGAAGGAGGGACGGTGTGGCAGACTTACTTTAGTTTGACGGACAGAGGAATGGTGTAGAAGAAAACATTGATCTGGAAGACGCAGAGGAAGAAGAGGCGGAAATGTTCGAACATCTCGGCAAAGAAATACCAGAAGAGACCGATGTTCGGGGTCAGGTCAGGGACCGAGAGACTGAAAGCAGCGAAACAGAAACAGATGTTTAAGTTCCGCAAACAGCTATATGAATGTTAGCTGACATTTTTAAACATAAACACATGACATGTGAAGATCATGAAGAGAATCAGAACAATGATCTGTACAAGATTAGTTTTTTAAAGATTTGTTTTCAGTATCACAGCACTCTCTGGTGGAGGAGCTAGGTTATGAAGAAACTGCTTCTTGCTACGGAGCAGGCTGTTGCAGATCCAGGTTGTCACGGTCCAGCAGAGGGTCACCATCTGAACTCCCCTTCCACTAAAACTCTAGATGTAAGAGACATAAGTTCCCTTTCTGTCTTTAACTACTGTGCACCAAACCTGTGCAGTTTTTACAAACCAGAGGACTTCCCACATTTAATTTCTGACAGTGGTTTGGTTTAAACTATTTCACAGTTACATCAAAATTTTGTTTTCTAGACTGCAAGTTTTAACAGAGAGTGCATCTAAAGGGGTTTCCTGAAGGTTAAGTCTTCTTACTTGCAGATAGAAAGGATCTAGTTTGTCATGAAAGTTGCAAAGTTTTTGGATCGGACTTCTCTAAGCAGCAAACCAAAGCCATTATGTTTATATCTCAACATCTTACAGGTCCAACTCCTGTTGCTCTCACTACTAGGTGTTCCCATTTATTTATTTTTGTCAAAGCTTCATGATCTAGTCAGCAGCTTTGATTTAGTGACAAATTTAAAGTAAATCAGAAAACACTCTGAACTGTTTGAACTGCACCAAAGCAACAAACTCAGTTCTCTGAAGGGTGACTTTGGTTGAAACATCCTGTTTTTTGTGTTAGCGCTCTCACTTTTGCTGGTCTGAATTTGACTCTTTCAAAAAGTGACAATTCTAACAACCAGAAATCTCTGTGCATTAAGCAAATGAGCTAAACGACTCTTCTCCATGGTGTACCCGCTTTTCTCCACTCACATAAAGCCGTAAACGGAGGGCATGTAATCCCACGAGCCGAGCAGGAAGAAGGAGAGACTGATGAGGACACACAGGCTGCCGAGGTACATGAAAAGATACTGCACGACGAACCACCAGAAGCTGGCACGCCGCAAATTCACTGGGATGTACTGGCGCTGATGAAAGAGAAAAACACAAAAGCATGGAGAGGGACTGATCCAAGAAAATACAATTAAAAACTTAAATTTGAAAGATTATAAAACAAAAGAAATAGTGTAATATATCAAAGAGAGTGAAACAGTCTTCTACACTTTTTATTACTGTAAGCTCTTATAAAAACATACCTGCATTAAATACAGTAGAGCTGGAGCACACAGCGTGAGAGGATAGATGGATTGATATGTGGCCAAGCACAGAAATATGGCACTCAGCAAAACGTTTCCTAAAACATAAAGAATTAATCAGATAAAATCAGTCACTGTATTTCAAAATGATATATTTAAAAGAGAAAACTACCTAAAAAAGGATTTCAAAGCAGGAAAAGTGGATGTGTGTGCCTACATTCACATTTTAATATTTTTTATGAAATATAGACTTTAATGGACACTGAAGATAAAAAGAGAAACACAATCTTATATTGACTAAAATATCATAGGTTCAGATCTGAAATCCACCTTTTATCGTTGTGAGGATGAAGAGTGCAATGACAGCGTTGTTCAGGCCGCAGGTTGACTTGGCCACGCAGGATAAGATGGTAAACGGGTTCAACAGGTAGCTGTTAAATGACAACAAACAGCTAAGCTGCCACTCCGAGCATCAAATATAAACCACCTTGCTACATCCTTCCTTAACGGGCTTGTAGTACTCACAACATGGCCACTTTCAGAGGGATGTAGTACATTTCTTTAGGGCTTCTGATGAGCTCCAGACAGTCCAGAGGGTAGCGGTCTGCTTCCAAGGCAAACTTCTGCTTTCTGAACTGAAAAACCGTAAAGAGGACGGATGAAAAATGTCCCGTTTCTGTTACTATGAGGAAAAGAGCACGTGCATTTATTTATATGATAGAAATTAGGACTGGGGAATTAATCGAAACAGACATTCAGAACCAATAATAACCAATAATCTAATTGCTAGTCAATTATTTCTCTTTAATATATTTTCAAAAAAAAAAACATTAAATGACCATATATGGTTCAACTGTGTGCTTTCTTTCACTGATTTTAAAATCAAAATCTGCTCTTCTATTCTGAGAATATTTGCTACAAAAACTTTTGGTTAGCTATGTGGGCTAAAAATAAAATAATACTAAAATAAATCGCTAATTAATTGTAATCGAGGTAACATGTTTAATTGTTAGAAAAATTCATACGACTCATCTGTCATACCACAAGTGAAAGACACAGTGTAGCCGGTTAAACCATCATGCTTTTTACCAACTCATAGTAAAAGCAGTATTTTTTATTTTGCTAATTTCTCACCACTTGTTTGTTGTAGTCCTTCACTGCTAGGTAGAGAGCAACAGCAGTGATGACATCTGCCAACTGAAGGGTAAAAAAAATAAATAAAAAAAACAGAGCAGAAAAAAATGCATTAAGTATCATTTTATTCCAGCTTTAAAGAAAAAATACTTATTGGTATTCATCTTGAAACCAGTAACACTAAAATTTTATTCCTCTGTTGTTTTACAAACACACTGAAATGGTAAATGTCTCCCACCTACCATAAATGTGATCTCTGCATAATCCACCACAAAGTGAAAAAGGTAAATGATGAGAGGCGTCTGGAGGGGAACAGAGGAAAAACACATGTAAGCAAAGGGATGAAAAAATCCTTTCAGCACTACCTTTGTACTTCTCTCCATATTTGACTATGAGCTCTTTAGGCCAAATAAATGTTTGAATGAACCTCTGATGAGACACAAACTGTCATCACTGCTTCAATAAATTGATACAAGTGACTTCATGCAGAAAGTGTTTACTGGGGTTGGTGCTACTAAACTGCTTCAGATAAGATTGATGTCATTCCTCCTCATCTTTTTAAAAGAGATTTTCCCCACTATAGCTCAGACGGTCCTCACTATTATTAACGTCAGTCTGTCAACTGGTGTTGTCCGCTCTTCTTTTAAGCATGCAGTTGTTCAACCCCTGCTCAAAAAACCTGGCCTTGACTGTAATGTGCTGGCTAACTTTA
>JBBBVU010000003.1:11752023-11764026 GCA_037177055.1 Atherinosoma microstoma
GTGGTTATTCTTTCTTTATTGTAGTTATTCTTTACAGTCAAACATTTGTAACCCCTTAAGCGGAACAATAAATCTTGTACATGTTTACAGTCGGAAACTATGTGTTGGTTCAAAACAAAATCGACATCTGTAAAGGTAGACAAATAAAGCAGAGACTCCTGATTGAGATAACTTCCTTTTCACGTAAAACAAATATGGCAAGGGGATTTAATCAAAATGGCCAAACGTTTTCAAATAAATTGATTTCGTACTAATTAGTGTAAAGCTTATTGATATTTCATCTTCCTTACAAAAACTAAATAATTTCAGTATTGCTACAGGCATACTCAAAGCTAGGCTTATATAAAATCTGTAATTTTATTCCTATTTCCTAGAAAATATTCCAGTTTTTGTACTTTCTGTTTGAATCTTGTGCTTTGTTTATATTAAATCGCAGTAATTATTGAGGTTTGTCAAAAGTCAAGAATTATTCTGATTAGATTTTGGTCATGAATTTAAAGTTTAAAAAAAAGAAGGATGCTGTTGAATTGATTTAGTCATACCCTTATATCTATGAATAACTTTTTTGTTTGTTAGATTTTTAAACATGTGAATATTTCATTCTCGAGCATAGTCATCTTTGGCAGTCTGCTCAGAGTAGTCTGGTGGTTTTATAGTGAAATCCTCAGACAGGAAGTAGCTGCGGTTGTAACGAAATTGATGCCGTTACGCTTCTATCAAGACTTTCGTTTTCCTTTCTTGGTTACTGTTGATGTTGGTGAATTGAAGAAACATGGCTGGCTTAGAGGTGTTATACACCTGTGTCGCAGGCAGCATCAGCTGTCCACAAGACGCCGTTGTGTGTTTTGTTCATTGGGAAATGATAAAGAATGGATACAGGTGCATCGGGTCTGGCGACGAGGTGATTTAAACAAGCTAATATTAGCTAGAAATAGACGTTGTGTAGAAGCTAAAACTGATACAGTCGTTGATATAAAAGTACACACGTATCAGTCAATGCCTTATTGGTTTGTCATGGTATAATTATTATTATAATTACTTTCCAACAGTAAAATTTAAATTAACTGAATATGTCCATGACTGGTCAAATTATAGAGGTTCAACGAGTTAATAGAAGCTGAATTGAAAAGCACCTGCTTTGTTTGTCAGTTTCTATGCGCCGAATTTAAAAACGGACTGTAATTATTCAACAAAACCTCCCATGTCTGTTGTTTTGGGTGTAATGGATCCGTGGTGTTCAGGGAAAATATAAACTATTATTATTTCAATGGAATTTTGTACATGCTAAATTGCCGCCTGCTCAACGTAGATTAGCTTTAGCTTCCTAAAGTATCATAAGCTGCTGTGTGAAATTGATTTTATCAGTTGTAAAGGGCTATCATACAAATTTGAGCATTTATCGATGCAGCTGTCATGTTTGATGCAAATCCAACCCGTATTTTTCTTTTCTTCTTTTTTTTTTTTGTAACTGTATATCTGACGAACTGTAATTTTGTCACGTCATGTTTAGCAGGCTAATTCACTGGGACCAGTTATACTGAAACACTGCAGGGAGTTTTGTTTCGGATTCTGTTACTACTGTACACTCTGTGCTTTAACCCTTTTTTTCTTCTCTGTTTCTTCCCTGTTCCCGTGCCTCCGTCCTCTTTATTCCTGCAGCCCCGCAGCAGTGATAAGAAGTCAGAGCTGCTGCCTGCTGACTGGAGCAGCAACAAAGAGCTGTACAGTCTACGTTATAAAGCCAAAGACAAGGACACACAAATACTACTAAAAGCCATCACTGTGGACTCAGCCCTGATCTTCAACCTGATGGTAGGCACAGCTATCAGGAAAACCTCTTATTTTGCATGTGCCTTGTGTGCTGTTGCTTGAATAACAGAAAATTGGGACAGTAATGAACAATCCTCATTATTGACACAATCTCTGGAGGGAGCAGCAAAGAACACATTTCCACTTCAATCCAATCCAATTTATTTATAAAGCACATTTAAAACAGAACATGTCTCCAAAGTGCTGCACAATAAAATCAGCAATATCAATAAATCCAATAAAAGATGTAGATAAAATAAAATAAAGTTTGATTACAAAGCTACATATGTGACAGAACCATAAAACTATTTACTGATTTAAGTCTTCTCAGAAACATGTCATCACTATTATATGGACAGAATTGTCCTGTTTTTGATCCTTCAATGACAATATCATTTTATAGTTGATATACAGGCCGAGACAATCAAAGTAAGAAACTATGACAGCACAATTAACTATATACATTACAAATTGGTTACTGAATGGTTTAACTGCTCTTTAACCCTTTGCTGTTGCACATGGCTTCCTCCGTTCTATGCTCATTAAGTTTTCATGTAAACATTGGGCCGTAGTTAATGACCTAAATTGAAAGCATGTTCAAAAGTTTTTACTTAAACAATTTGTTAACATTTATTGTTTTGTTATCGTATGAGTTTTTAGTGGTGAAAGAAAATGCAGAATGAACATTTAAATGCTATTGTGCGCAATTTAAAATAAAGTAGAAAGAGGGTTTGAAGGATTTGACAGGAACAGCCCACTCTACAAATGTCAGGATGCATTGTAAAATGTAAACAGACACACCTGTAATGATTTATGAATAATTTCAACCACATATTTCATTGAGTACCCGTGTCCACACTTTTACAGGTGCTGTGTATTTGAAAATAGTTCAGAGGCAATATGACGACATTTCTCATTGTAAAATTGCAAAAACTGGGTTTCATCATCTAGCCTCATTACAATTAACAATTAATTAAAACAGAGACAAAGTCAATAACAACTCTTCGTTATCCCTACAAAAATTAAAAAAGAAATTATTTTTCATCAGAAACATTTAAGAATCTGATTGCAGAAGGGATGAAGAAGTTTAAGTATCGGTTCTTTTTCAAATGTGGGGCAAGATAGCGCCTTCCAGAGGGCATAAGTCGAAACTCCAGTGAACGAGGATGACCAGGTTTAACAATGATGCAACTGGCTTTCTCAATTACCTGTTCTCTATACAAGGTTCCTAACTCTGTCAACCGGACACCATAATATTGGAACACATTTTAACAATGTTGTTTCACCTGTTTTTAGATTTAACAGACAACCCTGAAACCAACAGATTAAAAAAAAGGTTAAAAGACTCTCAATAAAAGAATGATAAAAATTACATAAAATCATCTCAGAAACATTAAAAGAGTTCAGCTTCTGCATCAGGTGGGTCCTCTGTTGACCCTTTCTTGCAGTTATCTCTGTATTTTTATCAAATTTTAGATACGAGTCAAACACAGTTCCCAGGTACTGGTATGAATCCACAATCTCGACCTCTTCACTGTGCATGATGCTCACTGTTCCATTGGCAGAGCGCTTTCTGAAATCAATAATTATTTATTTTGTTTTTGTAACATTTCGGTCCAGATAATTACTGTCACGCCACTCAACAAATGTTGACAAAACACCACTATGACCCTTTTCTGTCCCATGAAGCAATGCTAACAGGGCAGTGTCGTTGGAGAATTTGACAAGATGACTTCCTTAATGGGATGCCCTACAGCTGTGTGAAAAATAAAAAGTAAGGGAGAGAGTACACAGCCCTGAAGGGATCCAGTATTTGAGATGATGTTAGTGGACAAATGCCCATTCACAAAAACATGGTGGATTCATCCAATTAAATCATTTAAGATTAACTATAAGATCTGATTTGGAAGTTTAAAATCAGAAGCAAGTTGCTGGATTAAAATGTGAGGCTGCATCTTGAAGAAAAGTCAGCAAGTAAAAGTCTAGTGTGGGACATGGGAGTTTTAAGATGCTTGTACACTCTGTCCAAAATAAAAAATCTAAGCATCATCCATGCTTTTACCTGCCAGGTCATATGATTTATAGTTATTCATCTTCATTTAGCTGGATGAAAACACTTGGGCGAAACCATCAAAAATGTGATATTTACACATTTTCTTCCCCCATCATTTGATACAGTTAACTGAGTTTATGGCCTTTTAAAGTTGTCATCTTGTTGCAGCCGTTATCTGCTCATAACACAACATATCTGCCATTTTCAGTTTTTGATTTGAAAGGATTTATGTCTCTATTAATTCTCAGTAGTTGTTATTACTATAATGGCTATATAATTATATACTGTGATCATTAGTATATAAAAAGATATTAAAAGCAATGAAATAACAAATTCCAATTTTTTGTAACTTATTACAGACCTGATCTTTGTTACAAACAAGTAATGAAACCAATTAGAAGAGTTTATTATTATTATTATTTTTTTGCCTATTTTAAGTAGATAATACAAAAACACATTATTCATATGCTGTACAACAAGAAGGAAAACCTTGGTGTACTGGACTGCTAGCCTGCAGTCCAGATGTGTGTCCCCTGACTAGGGATGCACCGATCCACTTTTTTAGGGTTCCGATCCGATACTTGAAATTTGGGTATCTACCGATACTTACCAATACTAGCGTTTTTTTACAAGAAGGCAAGTAAACGCCTTTTAACCAGAACCCTGCCTGGTTTCATTCCTCGCCCCAACTCCACACATTACATGAAAGACCAGTTGGGTGAGTTACCTGAACTTTATGTTGGATGAAAACCTGTATTTTAAGTTCAATGTGGAGAATTACTCACCAAAATTGAAATAAAATTTTAGTTCTTAATTTTTTACTATTTTAGTGGCAATCTTTAGATTCTGCCATTCGAGGAATACATTTTTTTTTCTACTCCAAGAGGTTATACTGACTGCACGGGATTTTATACTTTCTATTTTTAGATTCCCATCGTTGGATCAGATAATGTGGAAATATTCTTTATTTATAAAATAAAGGATTTTCTAAAGATGGGTCCATGCTGGATTTTACAACATGCAGGACCTTGTAGGAATAAATGTCCACATCAATAAGTTTGCTGAAACCCAAACTGCTGAAAGGTTTCTGCAGTTACCTGCTGAGGAAGGTGGAGCAGAGTTTATGAGCCATATTTCTAGCTCATGTCTGCACCGCAGTCGCATCAACCACATGCACGCTACCATCGTGTCCAACATGCATGTGCACATGGAAAGAAGGCAAGGATATTTATACTGTCGTCATAAAAATCTATACTGTTTAATGAGAGTAAAACTATGTAGAGGTCCAAGCGCAGACCGTTTCTTCTCCTGCTGTCACTTCTAAACTTCATAGAATAAAACCGGTTGCTTTAGAACAAGATGGATTTTTTTACCTCAGTGAAACTCTTTTATTTGACTTTACAGATTAGTGGAAGGTAATTATGAACTGATCACTCTGATCTATCAGCTGCTGTGTGAATCATTCCACTATCCGAGACCTGAATACGCCGATGGCAGTAGATTATATTTCATAAATATAATTTCCGTAAGGTCATTCAGTAGATACCTACAACAGAGACCCAAGTTAAAAGTTAGAGCTGAAGGAAAGCGTTTATAGCGCTGACTTACGTGAGTTGATGAGGTATTGATATGTGGAAACATTCGTTTCTCTGGTAGTTCTAGTCGTGTCAACCAGCCCCCGCCCCCTCCCTGTGGCTGCACTCTGCAGTTTGCATGCTCATGTTCATGTGCAGAGCCCATGTCTGACAGCAGGGCTGCCTACTACTACAGAGCTTCTGGAGGCACGATGTAAATTCAGGCGTTGTCCTTGTGAAACTATTTAATTTTCGGCATTTTGGAGATAAGGCGCCCGCGGCAACCAGCGGAATGTCGCCTGGAATCGGGACACTTTTATGAATGCCGATGGGGGGAAAAAAGAGAAAAGAATGGATCGGAATGCTGGATTGGCCTCAGTGTTTCCAGCTGATATCATGTGCAGCATCAAATATGACTGCTTGTTCTTTTGTTTGTTGTACTTGTAAACACATTCGGCAGCGATGGTCACTACAAGGTGAAGTCATGAACTTGCATCTGTTCAGCTGACATCTTACATGATGAAACCATGCAGGGCTTTCTTTGGAAACCTGCCTGTGTTTCTGTTTGAACGTAAGCTAACTTATATGTAACAAATATTATTGTTTTGCTTGTGTATGTGTGTGTGCTTGAAGAACTCCAGCACGCAGCAGGTGTCGGACTTGACGGTGAACATCAGCGATCACGTGAATGCTGATCAGCTGCACATGTTTGACAGGTTGGTGTGTGATCTTCTATAACTTGCAGAAAAACAGGGCTCGAAATGCATTTTTGAGTAAAAGTGCACATGGCAAAAAAATTACTATCACCAAAAATAATTTAGGTGCACCACCCAAATTTGTGAAATATCAATCTTAAATGTAATCTTATGAAATCATAAGAAATCTTAAAAAAAACTAAAACATATAAAAGTGTTGTTTAGTTTAGTTTCTTAAGTCTGGCTTGTTTTTTTAATTAGTGCTGCTTAGTGCAATGATTAAAATTTTTAACCACGATTGTTTCGTACAAAATTCAACAGTGATTCAAAACTGTTATATTGCAAACTTTTCTATCAAAAGTAAGTCTGTATGAACAAGAGTGCAATAACTTTTGGCTTAAAAGTACTTATTTGAAAAAACAACAACAAATAAGCTGATTCTTAACAGCAGTTTTCTCTTTACGGCAGTTAAAATATTTCCATTAAATCTCAACTTAAATATTCTTATAGGAAAATCAAATATTTATAACAAAGAAGGATGAACATTTTAGGATTTATAAGTTAAAAGGTAAGTTAGCAGGATAAACTCTGAGGGCAGAATATCTGCTGGAAAAGATAAAAAGCAGGATTATAATCTCAGTTTTGACATAACACGAAGGAGGAAGTGATGTTTAAGAGAAAAAAATAAAGATAAAGACGTCAAACATGTGTAAATATTCAGTTAAGTATAGATGAAAAGTGGGTCAGGGTGATGTCGCGATTGAACCTTATCTGGCTGCTATACCAGGTGAACTAAACACTGCGCCCACAGAAGCGTTCATCTACAACAAAATCAGTCATTTTCCTCGTCTTTCCATCTGGTCTTTTTGCTCCTAAAACAAAATTTCTGTGAGGGTTTAGTTACTGCAGCTCTGGTCTGTTGGTTCCAGTATTCGTGAAAATTTAGACAGAAACAGCTGTTAAACCTTTCTGTCTCCGCCTCAAAATTGATGTCGAGAGGTGGAAACAAGGGGATTCCTCCTGGGGGACTCTGCTGGAACTAGAAGAACTGTGTGGTGTTTATTGGTAAAGCTTGTAGCAAACCATTTACCACTAAACAGGCAGTTTCTCACAGCTAACAACTTTCTCTGCTCAGACGTCCCCCCTCCCCTCCCCTCCCTCTCGCTCTGGCTGTGCGTCAAACAGCTGATGTGTTGAACGTGTCTCTCTCTCCCTCTCTCTAGCTTAACCTGAAAGAGGTCATGCTGTTCTTTAAACACAGTGCTGTAAACAGCACCATGTCTCTGCGGATTGATACTCTCATCCAAACATTAGTCCACTTTTAAAAAAAGCCGTCAACTGTGTGTGCCGTTTCAACTAATCAAAGTCAATTTGTCGTGTACATCCCTAGTCTAAATGACTACTCGCTTGATATAGAGACAGTCACCAAGTTGGCAACACTGCAAGTCTCCTCACTTGCACAGGTCAGCAATCAGGTGCACTGCTCCAATAATACGTACACAAACTTGCACATGCACGTGGTATTTTGAGTCTTGTGATGGATCAGATTTTTTGCCTGTTTTTTGTTCTATCTAAAGACACGTTAGGCCGCATCAAATGTTCTCAAGAGCAAATTAAGTGTTATTTTGAAGTCATTAAACACCTTCTGCTGCTAAAGTTCAGTTTGATTTATGGTCTTTTTGCTAAATATTTCCATAGCATAATGATCCACAGGACATATATGTTTCATATATGTGTAACTGTTATCTCTCCTAGTAAATTAAGTCTGTTCTTTGCAGTGCATTCAAGGACGCAGACAGTTTGTCAGAGAAGGTGAAGACTCAGCTGCTGCCCTCCCAGGAGAGGCTGACAGGACAGAAAGCAGAGAAGAAGAGCCAGAGGGAAGAGGAAGAGGAGGCACAGAGAACACGGGGAGAGGACAGTGACCCGCTCCGCATCCCTAACAGACATCCTCGCCAGGGAACACATCCTCACTGGTTAGTAGTGATATAAAACTAAAACATGAACAGTGGATATAAACCTCACAGAATGCTTTTTCACAAAATGTCATCACAAACTGATTGGTGATACTTTAATGCATGAAAGCAAAAATAGTAACACACAACCAGATTATTGTTAGAATACAGTTTTCCTGGTTTCTGTCTTTTCTGCACTTTTTTTTTACTGGTTTGTCTGTTTGTTGCTTCAATACCATCACATCTATTGGATAGACATGGAAACCCGTGCATGTTTGCATCCCCTTAATATGGACGGAAACAGACAGCAGCACAGGATGAGGTTAGGTTTACAGGGTTAAAGGCAGAGCCTTAATTCTTTCTTTCTAAATCTATGACCATGAATTTATTAGAATAGATCATATAAATCAGTTAAATTTTATAAATAACAATATGCAACTTATAAGTATTTAAGTAGTTTCCTTTAACCATTGAACTTTATGTGCTAAGAGGGGTTTATCTAACCCACAGTTCTGCCTGCAACAATGGAAATGAACTCATCTTAAAGCCAAGGTTTGGTAAAAAAGAACAACAGTTTCCTTTGTTTTGTTTTCTAAAAGTATATATAGATATCAAAATCCATATTTCCAATGTGAACTGTTCTGGTTCCCCCTTTTTTATAGATGTTATTGTGTACAAATGATTCAAACTTTTAGTTATAACTCTTGAGGAGAGAAAATCTGTCCAGCTAGAAATATTTGACCAATAAGATCATTCACTGCAAAATCAATGAGCAACTAAGTTGAAATCCTTTAAACTTTAATGTCCCAGCACTCAATCGTTATCAATATTCATGGCAGTTATTTGACTTTTAGTATTCTCACACACCCACACACACACACCCTCCTGGATGTGCTGAGTTTGTAACTTGTAGTCTAGACAGAGCAGCTGCTGCTGCTGAATGAGGGTAGAGCCCAGGCTGCATGGGAGTCTGTGTGTTCATTTATATTCCTATTTGTTGTGAGAACATACATCTGTTTACATTATGATCGGACAAAAAGCAAATCTCCAGAGGGTAATCATTTCATTTTATAGCCGGAAGCATTTATAAACTCATAGTACATCAGAGGAAACTAGTCTGAGCGTAAGTAATGTCCTCAGAACAGCTGAAAACACGAGAGTGTGGTGATGGTGGTGTTGTGGGGTTTCACTGCAGTATCCTCTGTTCCATATTTATAGCAGGGGGGTGTCAGGGATGAGGGTTGGGCTGTCAGAAGGTCTTTGTAGTTATGTGTGTGTGTGTGTTTGCATTAATAATGTTGTGGGGACATAAATCTGTTTACACGGTCACCTTGCAGGACTTCAGTTCCCTTTGGAGGCAAAAGGCAATTTCCCATTATGTAAATCACTTTATATTAAGCAGAGGATTTGGTTGAAGGTAAGATTAACCCATTATGACCTGAGGCTTTGTTTAAAGGAGTCCAAATATATATATATATATATTTTATTTCTCTTTTTATTCATAAACTGACACAATATCCTGGAGTCTTAATGAAATGTTAGTGATGAGCTTTTGTCAAAATCACACAGAGCAACTGCAGCAGCTTTATTTTCTTCCATTATTTTACAACTGTATTAATGTTAGGATAATTTTGGGCATTTTTCTTCTTAAATACATGCATTCCCTTCATCTGCACTTAGATCATGGGCAGGTGATGCTCTTTCTGTTAGTCACAGTGTCATGATAAGGCAGATGTTGAACTGGTCCTGTTCAGACACACAGCAGAAGGGAAAGGCTGCTTGCTTGTTACAACACCATTGAGAACTTACATCATAATTCCTCTATCAGTATCTCCATGTCTCCATGAGCGTCCTGTTGCTCTATTCCTTTGTGCTTTGTTAGATTTTTTTCTTTTTTTCTTCTTTCTGTAGCAAATAGCATTAAGAACTATTGCTTTTATGACCAATTATTCACTGTTTGTTTTTGCAACAACTGTCATCGAATAAAGTACTGGCAGAGTATTATTAGCTCTAGTCCAAAAAAAAATCTTAAGATCTTTACGTAAGATCTTAACTTTAATGGAAAAAGTCACAGGGTTAAGTAAAGGTGGAAGGACTGCAGGGAGAATCCGACCGTACTTACCTTTTAGCTGTGATGCAGGTCTGCAGCACTGAAACTACAGATGTTCACTAAACTTTCCGCAGAAAGAGTTTTACAATGTTAAACAGAAACTATGCATCACATCTCTGTGCAAGGATAGTATTTAAAATATTACTTTATTATCAAGGCTTGTAATAACAAAGGAAAAGGCACCAATCTGTTCACATTCATCTCATATTAACCACAAGAATCCCAGTTAATATGACTAGAGATTGACATCATCGAACATTGGTTTGAAAATTGTGACCACAAGGAATTTGGGACAGAATTATCTCCTTTCTTTCATGAAGGATTCATCAGTGTTTCCGGGGCTCAAGGAGATAATGAAGGAAATTTGGGAGCTTCTTTCTTTAGTTTTTCATAAAGAATTCAAACAGCTCTTATCATGGCTTCTACTCAGATACTTCCAGGTCATTTCACTCTGGAAAGTTCTTTGGAAAAACCAAAGCTGGACAGAGAAATGGAGATCGAAGGATAACTTTGTCAAGTGACGTAACTTTACTCCACTGATCTAGGGCCTCATTTATACAACCATCGCACGTACAAAAATCGGCGTACGCCAATTATAGTCAACATTTGGGATTTATAAAAACCAAACATGGCGGGAGAATGTTCCTACCTCCACGCAAACTCTGACCCTGCCATACGCACATAATCCGGAGAAACGGGGAACGGCGACACCAACGGCAGAAGAATAAAAGCAAAGACGTGATGTGAAATGTGAGATATTATCGTCCACATCACACGTTATCAAGTTATTTGCAAAAACTAATAAAGAAGCATAAGATAATGATACTCCTGGGAGTGCATCTGCTCACAAAAAACAAAATAACATGTTCTGTCATTGTGAAACAAAACTAAAATCGGCCGTTATAAAATCCATTTACAGAAAAATAATATGGCGGACAGCAGGCTGCCATAATGTTCCAGACTAATTAAGTTCTACATTAATGATAATTACAGTTAAAATGACGGTTGCTGTGCAAAAGTATACTCGTCAGTAATAATCAGGGTATCTCTCCACCTGTAGCTGTTCCAAAAATTAAGTGATGTTGGATATTAAAAGGCAAAGACGCACAATGGCTTGTCTGGCACTGCTGGATGATGTGGCACATGGGAGACTCTGGAGTGAGTGGATTTTCAGAGACCAGTAAGACTTAATGGCTCATGAATTGGATCCGACTGCCGCGTGCCGTGCCCTCGGACCTCTGTCATGTTTCGGGACACCGGCATTACAGAGACGCACAGGAGGAACCACGTTGCTCCAGTCCCTCTGCAAGTTGCATACTTGCTGACAGGTCTGGGATATCCCAGCCAACCTTCAGTCGTATGGTGCCAGACGTGTTAGAGGCATCATTGGTTTGTCACAACAGTAACTACATTAACTGGCTTTACACTGGGGGTGAACAGGCAAGCTGAGCTGCAACGTCATGTTTCCCCAACATAATCGGCGTTATTGCACTCATGTGGCAGTAAGAGCACCAAGTGATAATGAATGCAATTTTATATCATATTATATACTATATTATATAGCCTATATATATCATTATATATTAGCTCAAATAGATAAATAATGTCAGATTTTGTTCGCTGTCAGACTTGAACCTGCACCTGCAAAATTGCATCCCAGAGACGTCACCACTGAGCTACAGAACACAACAGCCAAGTCATGCCAGAATCAGTCAAAAAAAAATGTAATGGGGAGAGGAGTGTATTTAGTCTGAAGGGAGTTTGTCTACTCAAACGGCTGGATTAAACACCATAATATATTACAGTC
>JBBBVU010000003.1:11773666-11786060 GCA_037177055.1 Atherinosoma microstoma
CCCCCCCCCCCCCCCCCCCCCCCCCCCCCCCCCCCCCCCCCCCCCCCCCCCCCCCCCCCACCCACTCGATACTAATGCTAATGTAAAGAAAATAATTTGACTGATGTTTGTGGCCGATACCAATTTATTTTTGTCATTTGTTTTCTCTTCAATGCCATAGAAACAATGAAGTACACTAGATTGAACAGTTTTAAAGTATTTCAGGCTCTCATCAGTCATCTTTGCAAGACAGATGGCATTCCCATCATCCTTATTGTTGCTTTGGCCTTAAGTCTTAACAGGAAATGTTGATCTTCCAAAATATTTACAAAGAAAATAAGTTGATGTTGACCATTGACTGTGAAACTTTTGCATGTTCTCCATCAACTCACTTGAATCAACACCAATTCAAATAATAATAAAGAAAAGTCTGACCTCTCTCTTCTCTGAGCCCTCCACATGATGTCTTATTATTTAGACTGATCTGTTTTCAGGCAATGTGACATTTTGCTCTAAAATAATGTTTTTAACTCCAAATACAAATATAAATTCACTGTGTGGTCTTTCTTAAACTATCCAGATCCTGTTAAATCTTTTCTGTCGCTTCAGCAGGTGAGCACACATTCATTTGTGTCTTGGGAACTTAAAATGAACAAAATTGAAATTTATTCTCAGGCTTTTGGTTTAATCTCTTCGGGAGATGAACAGATGAGGGTAAACGAGAAGTGAGAGGAAGAGTTATAATGATGCTCGGAAAATCACGACTCAAACTCACAGCTCTGTCAGATTCACTCACTTCTTTCCTGTTACATGTAATTAGGGCGGAGCCTTTCCTCTGGCTCAGCAGGTGATTGCAGCTGATGCACCTTCGTGGGTGTAAAGACAGGTGAGCATTTCATTTTGCATTGCGGTAACAGTCATTTGCGTCGATCGTGAGTCATCCAGACTGAAGATTTCTCTGCCATCGTGAGTCATCCTAACAACAGCCACACACGACAGAAGATGGAGAAATGCTGATTGAAAGATCTAAAACACAAAAAGAGAGAAAGAACAAGATGTAGATGTGGGTCCCCCCTGCCCCCGAGTCTGTCGAAGAATGAAGAGTTATAATTACGAAAGACACGACTTAAGAGAATCATGTGAAGCTTAAGGAGTAGGAACAGGAAACGCTGTTAAAAAAAATCTGAACAAACACAGCTCTGACTATCCCATTAATAAAAACATCACTTCACTACATCGGGCTCTGCTTTACTTTAATTGAGAAATAACCAGAGAGCACATTGGATTGTAAATGACAACAAAACGGAAACTTTATTGGTCAAGTTAACAAAATCGTACTTAAAAATCAGGAAATCATCTTTATACAGGATACAACTTGTCAGTATGTGCAAGAACAAGGCATCAGAACTTCACAGCATCACACACAAAAATTATACAGATTCACTGTCCTCCTGAAACCTAACAAAGCAGCATCTTCAAAACTCTAAAGATGACGGAACATGTTTCATCTCCAGAGGGTGAATACATCTCAACAGGTCTGTCTGGGAACATCTATAACCCAATATTCTTCCTCATTAGAATACAAATAACACATCTCTTAGAGGAGGATTTCACAGCATTAATTCACTTAATGTTAAATGAATTTAGAAGATTTACAAAGCAGAAATGAGTAACTTACTGATCAACACTGATGATGTAGAATGAGTGTAACAGTATGATAGAGACACACAGGAAGCCACTGTGCTCTTCACAACCACCACTGGACAAACCATGTGTCTGTGCAACTTGGACTGCGATCGTTCTGGTATCAGGCAGGAAGATTACAAACATCTTCAATTCATTAATCAATGATGAAATATCCAAATATTTAAACATTCTTTGAACCGTCTCACACTAAACAAAGCTCCCATCTGATTTTATGAAACCGTTCTTAAAGAGAAAATCTGAAATGCAGCTTACAGGACGGTTAATCTGGGGTAAGTAAAGGAAAAACAAATGCTTATTGAAAGGTGGCTTTCTGGTTTTCTAGAGCTGAACAAAATAAATCAATCGCGGTTCAAATATATTTTCCAAACAAAACAAATATTGACAAATTTAAGGGGGGGGGGGGGTTAAGGAATGGTGGATGCTATGTTGATTACGGAAATAATCAGTTTCCATTTTTCAGCTGTGATCGAAATGCATCTCAACCAAATCAGCTTTTGGAGTTTTGCATGTGGTATGATATGTATTTAAGGAGGGTGCTGGGATGTCACAAATGTCCATTTAAAGAAAGACTTTAACCTGATAATTGTATTCAATGTTTTATTGTACGTCTTTGCATTTTATTGCTAAATGTAAAGAAAAAGACAAGAAAAATTATTTAAACAATTAATATAAGCAATGGAATTATCTTACAACCTGCCTGCTCTAAAATACCCTGGTTTCTAACCCAGATTAAAGGGTTATGTCACTTTTTTAATGTCATACTGCAATAAATATTCTACATTCAATCAAATAACAGATTTCTATCTAGCTTTATCTTCTCTGCTACTTAGTGAAAATCATTTCCATATAATACATTTCAGTTGATAAACATTTCCATGAATCAACCATATAAGTAAATACCTTCAAACCTTTAATGTCCATTTAATGTGCCATAATTTGTGCTAAATGTCTCTTATATACTGATAGCAAAGAAATCACATCTCTGATTTACAAACATACATACAACTCCCCGCAACATCACATTTTCCATTCGTTTGCTTTTTTACATTTCCTAAACTTAAACATTCATAATATCATCCTGGTTTCCGAAAGTGATATTTCACGTGGACAGAATAGTTTTTTTTTCATTTTGATGCATCATTTCATAAACACAAATCGCACCAGGGCATTTGAACCATTTCAGCTGAGTGTTGGGAACTGAGATTGTAATAAAGGTTTCAGACCATTTGGACACTTCTACATCATCCAAACAAAACAAAAAAACAACCTCATCCCTCCTCTGTGAAATATCACTTTATCTCAACAAATGAACATCTACTAACTCTGCACATTCAAGGCAGAACAAAGAGAAGAAGAAAGGGAATGTTTATACAACAGCGTTTCCATGGCCACTGCAATATGGAAACTTATGTGGCTGTTTCCATTAAACTATTTTTACGGAAAAAATGATGGATATTATGATCGTGCATGACAACGCTGCAGTATTTTACCCCCTGCATTACGGCATTGATTTGTACATTCATTGAGTCTGAGTGAAATGCTACTGTGGTGTTACGTTTGTGCATATTGTGTACTGTACATAAAGGGAAGCATCCAGCTCCAGGAAAGTCCTTTCAGTGGGCGGTTTGTGTGAGATGAAGACAGGGGGGGGACGTTTACTGTAAACTCTTCAATTTCTCGTAAAGTATGTGAGGTTCGATTTTTGCCACAGCTTGTTGCCACAGCGACCTTTTCTGGATTTTCTCTGAGGCAGCGGTACGTCGTGATTAATGAGAGTGAACTCAGGGTCACAACCTCGCTCTCTGCTAAAGTAACCTTGAGTACAGTTTTGAATCCCAAGCAGCTGTGCTGTAGCTTACCTCTGACCACATTGAGAGTGGTTATTCTAGTTTGGCCGCGTATAAACCCAATACACAGGTACAGCTGCAAAAACTGTGGCTGCATGACCCAGAAGTAATCTGTAGTTATTTAAACTAAAGAAAAATCATATTTAACAAAAAAATAAAAAACAAAAATGAATTGGAATCCCTCAAATATTAGAATTTGTTGATTTTCTTTACATTACTGTAAATGTAACATATTGGAGCATCAGGCCAGGACAACGTTTTTGTGTCAGTGTTGGCTGATTGCAGCCTGAAGGTGTATCAAAACCCTTAACACCTAATTTCTTACATTTCCACCAAACATACAGAAATTAAACAAATCTTGTTTGAATCAGTGTTGGAATGTTTCAAGAGAATATATTTATAATGACTAAATGTTCAAAAATAAGTGTAGAATTAAAAGAAAATAGATGCTCAAAATCTCCTACAGAGTCATGTTGTTTTTTTCTCAGCTTTGTATTAATCCTGAGATTTCTGTCTCTATATCCAGGCTCATCCCAATCAGTAGCTGCTAAAAGCTGCATACATTTAGAACTGCAAAATTTTATTGATGCGATTTCTCTAAAATAAATAATTCACAAAGCTTGTTATGAACCAACCAGATCCTTCATGTCATCAGGGTCAAGTCTACCCTTTACCAGAGTCAAAACTAAACAGGGAGAGGCAGCCTACAGTAAATCCAAAGCTCTGTAGAAACTGTAGTTTCAAACAGAAGTAGAAGAAAGATCAATTGTAAGCTCTTTGTTGGAGCATGAATACATGATTCATTTTGATAACAAGGCTCTGAATGTCCCATCAATGTGAGACTGTCCTTCATTCATTTAAATACTGTTATTTGCCCGTCATAGACACACATATTCAATAAGTCAATGACATGCTAATAAGATTTATAGCTTAGACATAAAGGGACAAGCCTGCCTTCTTGTATAACAATTAAATCAAATTCAAAAAACTAATTTTGCAAACTTGCAAAATTGAAGTAGTGGGATTTTTTGTCTGCGTTGTGCTTTCCTGAATTTAATTTCTAACCCTCTTAGCTAAATGGCTGAATTTTAATTCTTTTGGCCTGAACTGAATGAGGGCTTTGGAAATATCCACATATAAGATTTTAGTCCCTAAATGTGTCATGTATTCCCACAAAAGCTGACCGAGAGGCTCTTAATCTAGAGACTTAGGAGACTTAGAAGCATTGTCTCATCTGTTGTGTCCTCACAAGGACTTTTCATGACATCGGAGAACTGCTCCAGCATCAGTCCTCGATATAAATAGACTCTCTCTGTGGTAACAGAGTCATTGTACTGCCAACAGAACAAAGATTGATTTACCTTTGTGTCATTGGACAAGGTGCTTGTGTTTGGTATTGACATTCAAACATGTCAGAGACGAAATTAAACATAGCTTCGGTCTTTTCACCAGCTCACATCCTCCGTATATATGGTCTGTTTTCATCTGTTTAAATTCATAGTCTGCATCTGCTCGTGTCTTGAATTGTGAGCTCAATTCTTTTGCCCTTTATGGAGTAGATAAGGGCTGCCGTAGTAGTATCAGGGCAGCAGCGTATACATAAATGTATGCAGCCTTTATAGTTACTTTTAGATAGCGATAAGAAAATGTTTTGTCTATTTCTGTCAGATTTTAACCTTCTTTTAACTCCACATGAAGTCAAACTACAACTTCAAAACCTACAAACAGTACACCTCCACTTTTATGTATGAAATATGTCCAAATTCACTGAATGTTCTGTAAACTGGCAGTGACTGGGTTTATAAATATACATAGACAGATATGTAATATGTCATATAAGGTCAATGCATTTATCAGTTTATCCATATGTGACTGTGCTTTCTGTTGACTTCAGTGACTGGATATCATTTCTCAAATGTTAAGTAAGTATTTCTTCCTTCTGGCCTTTTTATATTATTTTAATCAGAACGTTTGGCTCTGTTTGGCTAGGTTTAAGCTTTCAAAACTACTTGGTTAGGTTTAAGAAAACATCATAAGTCATGTTAAAACAAACAGTAATGTGCCACATAAAAACTCTTCTTTTTTGTTGCTTTAATTGTCATTTATTAACTTGTGGTGCCAAAAATAATTTTTAAATGCTAACTCAGGGAGTGTCTACATCTTTTCATGGCTAAAGATAGTTTATGCATGTGTGTATAATCTGAGTTTATAAGAATAATCAATCTGATTAAAAGAATGCATCTGCACATTTGTGAATTTTTTAGTCATATAACTATATTTTTCTGCATCTGGGCCCTTGAAAAAGATTTGAGCCTCATTTGGATGCACTTAGCTAGACAATGGTGGGACATGACATATTTCTAGTGTTCCCTGGTTATTTATCTAATTTTTAGAGTCCAGGTTTTAAATTTTTAGCACTCTGTGTGTGAGCCTGCATGGTGCAACTCTCCTTACAGCTTTTATTTCTATCTACATTATGCTAGCTTCAACATCAAACTGCAGTAAACATTTTCAACAGATTTTACACAGAGGTGATGAAATAGTGGCAAAGTTTTTCCTGCATGGAAGAAATTTTAAAAAAAGTCATTTCAGTTGATATTAAAATAGCTCTCCTTTCTTAACGGGGCTTTTGATGTACAAAATCGGGAAGTTTTCTCACAAAGCAAACTGCAGCCTTTCATTTCCCTCTCACCTGATTGCATCCATCCACCAATGTGTTTAAACTAACCCCCCCCCCTCTGTGCAGCCAACCTGTGTGAAGCGAACCATCAGCAACAATCATCCCCTCTATCAATTTGTGTTTCTGCTGCTGTGTTGTTCCCCCCGCTAATGAGGACCTGCAGGCACAGCAGATCTAATCTCCTCCCCCTCCCGACAAAAATCAGCACCAGACTTCCCGCTTGTTAAAACCTTCAGCTGAGTCGTTTCAGTCTGTTTGTGCTCGCTGAGAGGTGAGCTGGTAAAACCTTGGTTCATTAAAACAACTTTGTTTCATGTGCCGGCTCTCTACATCTTCCTTAACAAGCTAAAAACTCACCTCTTACTTCAAGGCATCCATGCAGTATCTGTGTTTATTTTGACTAAATCCTTCTAGCACTGTCCTGCTGTGACTCACGCTCATTAAAGCACCAAATGTTTAATCAATAATGAAAATAATTGGGCCATTTCCTACTGTTACTAATTGATTTTTAGCTAATTAGTGACCTTTTAAAGATACATTTAAGGATTATAACCTTCAAGATGCCTAAAAATAAACCTAAACCTCCCTAATTAATTCTAATCATAATAACCTGTAAAATGGTTTCAATCCCATTAAAGGCTGTTCAGTCGTACTCTGAACATGCAGATGAGGAGGAGAAACACATCTTCAGCTGACACAAATTAAAAAATCTGTGTCCATCTGCACCATAATTGTTTGTTTTGAGACTATCTCATGATTGACAAAGAGACGGGTCAACATCCAGAACAAGTTTAGAAGAAAAATAAATCTTCAAGTTAGAGCTAAAAAATAAGGTAAAAGAAAGGCAAATAAATAAAGTTTGCCACTTAAGATGATTAAACACTAAAATGTGCTGCCCATAGGATGATTTTTTTTATGTATTTAGAGAAAATGAAACAGCCGGAGATCTGAGAGGAGTTTCGTACTCAGTGACACGTTAGCAGAGACTTACTGTGTCGTTGACTGAACCTGCAGCTGTTCAGTACTGAAAAGAGATGAAAAACTAATTGAACCTGCTGCTGCAGAGTTGATGGAGCAAGAAGGACAAATATGGAGGATCTCTGCTCCTCATTATGTCTTTTAATACATTTAATGGAAGCTATGACAAGTAGCTGTTTTCAAGTATCATCACCATGAGATTATTGATTAATAAGACTTTAAAAACCCAAGATTACTCAAATTGCAAATTCACTGGTTCCTCCCACAAAGGTCAGATATTGATTGATTTTCTTTGTTTTCTGCAACTTTACGTCTTTCAGCCTTTGGGTTTGGCACATGAGATGCAGCTATATATAAGTTTAAATGTGTCAGTTTGAGAAATTTTGTGACATCTCATGGATCATAATCTGTTTCTTGATCAATTGATTTGTAGAATAATATTTTTTTTTCCATTAATCCGATCTTTAAATTGATTTTGACCATTAAAAGTTGCTACTGATATTAATGAACTGTTAACAGAAAGAAATAACGTTGCCTCTCTTGTTTTTGTATTTTCCAGTTTTGCATGTCTGTGTTGTGTATTTGGTTTCTGAGCCTTTTGGTCCTCTACATCCCACATCTCTGCTTGTTATATTTACAATATATTTACACTGTGAATTAAGACTGTGGCACTCTGACAAACGTACGTTAGAGTCAAAATATTCTCTCAATTTGCGAGCTGCAAACTGGCCTGTGAGGACAAATGCATGTATGTGTGTGTATATATGAGTGTGTGTGGCTACACAACCCTTGGCTAACTGGCTCACTATGCACACTGGAATACATTAGTATAATAACATCAGGTGTATACACAATTTACAGTGTGTTTACTCATTAAGGCATATTGTATCTTTACACGACATAAATAACATCAGTTTATATTTAACACTGATAAGCAGGTGCCGAGTCATTAAAGGTTCATTCCACTCAAAACCAGCTTCTTGTGAAATACTACATGAAGGGCTGCAGTCAGACAGAATTCACCTCAATGCTCCTTCACCTTAAACTAAATGATCCTTTTCTCATTTTAAATCCAGCTTTTTTACAACATCCTAATAATCAGTGGTGGCGTGTACAGTAAGCATGTTTACTGCACAACTGCACCCATACATTTTTTATGTATTTCACTACAGTTAAGGGGGAATTGTTACCGTTTCCAGCAAAACATTCATGTAACAGCTGAGATTTCTTTTTCAATCAAAATATTTCCATGCAAAACAAATGAAAAGATTAGGAAATATTATAAGTTATCTAACTACTCAACAAGCAAGCTGAAATAGTTAGTAACAAAAGTAAAATTCAAAGCCCCAAAGTTTCATTGTTTCCAGCTCTTCTAATGTGAAGATAATTTGCCTTTTCTTTCTCTTACGAGGGGTTTCACTTTAGGCTTTGGGTAGTTTTCTCAGAATCATCTGAATGAAAATGATTTTTACAAAAAGTAAAAAATTATTTTTAAATCGATCATCTGCAAAGATAAAAAAACAACAACTTTACAAACACATTACTGCATTAACAATAATAATAATAATCATTATAATAATAATATATTAACAATCATAAGGGTTAATTTTCTGCACTATGTTTCTTGTAATGGGTGTGAATACTTCTCCCACCTCTGGTTATAATAACTACTCCATCTGTACATGGATACTTATGAAATTGGACTTTTCAGGTTTTCTTGCAGCAGCAACTAGCATGTAGCAGAGGATATTTTCCTAAATTGATTAGATTGATCATTTGAACACTTTGAACGAAGCAGCTGTTGAAGGTGATGCTGGCAGAAATGCTGATTTGTAAGCATGAGGAAACACTTTTGAGAGATGAGATGCCAAATATGTGATGTCTCAGCCACCAGCAGACAAAATGATTAAAAAGAGATCAAGCTGTGACAAACTTGACAAACGCACATTTTCTTGTCAGATTTTTGTTGCTTGCAGATTTACACACCTTTTCCAGCTGTCTGATTTATACTCAAACATGTGAGATCTCTGGTAAGTTACCCATTATTAAAGCTAAATACATGGATTCAGGCTAAAAAAGACATTACAGGGATGAAAATAGTTCAAATATCCCTTTCGTCTTGTTCATATTTTGATAGACCAGAAAATATTTGGACACAATATTCTTATAATGTGTTGGTGATGAAGAAAACCAGGAACAGCATCAGTTCAGGTATATATAGAAGTTATCTTGGACTGCTCCTACAATGCTTTACAAATAAATGCAATGTGTAATAGTCTTGAAACTAATTTGACCTTTCCAACTTGCCATGTGCTAAAACTAGATTAACTATCAAATGATCAACATTAAATCTTCTATTTTATAAGAGCTGCTCAAACTGTCGACGTTTGGTTTAGGTCCCTTTGTGTTTGTGGAAGTTTGTCTTCTCCACAGGTTCTCTTTTCTTGCTGGTGGGGAGCATGACTATCACTTCAAAAGTGTTAACTCTGTTTACTTTTGTGTCTGCAAGCAACATGCCTTCAATCACACTTTTTCACAATAGAAATGAAGCTGTATTTTGTATCCAAAGACCATAGTATCTACTAGGTTTGTGTTGCTATTCACAGCAGCATGACAAGTATATAATGTGTGTGATAAAGGTTTAAAATGTGTCTGCGTTTAAATGTTGAGCATTAATACTGAACTTTCCCAATATCAAGAAAGTGTTGCTTTCTGTGGTGCTTTCTTTTGTAATGTGCTATGACTGTCTGATTAAAATACTTGGATTTAATATTGAAATTCTTATTTTGGGTACGCAACCATTCATCTCCAAATGTGCTCTTATCCTCACCACCACAGGCTTACCTCTCTCTTCTTGTACCAGATCAAGCTCTCTTTTGTAGAGCCATACATCCCTTCAGATTGGTTTGAATAAAAATCCCTTTAACTTGGTTTACTTCATCCCATCCGGGATGCTGAGATAAAGCTGGGTCATTCCAGCAGAAAGCCTCCTCCTTAACATGTGCTTCTTCTTTCGGCACAAATGGAGAACCTGCACCACTGTGCATTCCCATAATGCAACTGGGCACTTGCTCAGTTGAGGGTAACGCATCTGCAGAGTAAACATGTGGCAGAGTTAGACTCCACATGCAGCAGCTGAAGGAGAAGAAGCAGCAGGAGGAGGAGGAGGGGGATGTCTGCTTGGACCTGATTCTGAATTGGAGTCCCGGTTATTCCATGTCTCTCCATGTTCCACCAAAAACTCCTCACCTCCATCCCCATTGTCACCTCCTCCTGTTTCCCCGGTCGCCAATTGCTTCATCCTCAGGTTTATGGAGCCATAAGTCCTCTTGGGTCGAACGAATGCCGCCCTGCGTCGGTACATCTCACCTCGGCAGATGGACACCATGAGCAGCACAGACAGGAACATTCCCCCCAGGGTCAGCAGGCCCAGACCCGCGATGATGCACTTGTCCAGGTGGGAGCCCAGCTGGGCATAGTACATCTCCAGCTTCTCCATCTGGCGCGCCGACACAGAGTCCGGGTCGACTTTGGCCTCCCTGGGGATGGTGTAGGCGATGACCACCAGGACAATCCCGCTCACCAGGAACACCAACGCCAAGATGAAGCCGTAGTCTGCAGAGTGGTCGTCAGCAGGGCTGAACACTGTTAAATCATGACCATCCTCCTGCTCCTCACCTCCCGCACCTCCCTCCTCCTCATCATAAGACTGAGGAGAAACCTCCTGATGCTGCTGCTGAAAAAAGGAAGAAAGAAAAGAAGGAAAGAATGGAAAAAGGGGTAAGATAAAGATCGAAGGATGGAAGGAGACATGAAAGGAAAAAAAAGAAAGAATTAAAAAGAAACAAGGAAAAATGGTGAGCAGATTGATGAGCATAGGTAAGAAATACAGAAAAAAAAACAAAGAAAGAAGAAATATTAAAAAGAAAAAGAAAGAAGTATATACAAGAAGGATGGGGAGGTAGGGTAAAAGAAGAAAAGAAAGAAAGGATAGTGAACATATAAGGAATGATTTTTTAAGAATTTAAAGTGAAAGAAGGGAAGAAGTAGAGAAAGATTAGAAAAGATCCAGGAAAGAGCGAAGCAATGATAGAATGAAAAAAGATAACAGGTAAAAGTAGGAAAACAGGAATGAAGAAAGAAGAGAAATAAAGATTAGAAATGCAAAGATTGTTGAACAGAAAGAGGAAAAGAAAGAAGAAAGAAATGAAAGAGGAAAAGTTTGAAAAAAGGAATAAAGGAAAAAAGGAGTCGAAAAAGGTGAGATAAAAAGAAAAGAAAAGAAAGTTTGTAGGAAAAACAGAAAAAGATGGAGGAGGTGAGGAAAGGAGAGACAAAGGAAAGTAAACTATGATGAAGGCAATAAATAATGTAAGTCAGGAAGTATTTCTGCTTCACTGTGCCTGCCACAAATAAAATCATACACTTCAGTTTATTAGAGAAAGAAAAGATCTTACTAAATAATATTTTTTAGTATTTGTAATAGAATTTTTTTTATCCCATATATAAGCAATAGTAATAGATTAATTTAATCCTTTTAATTATATTTAGACAGGAATGGACTGGATACCCATATGAATGGTGGGTATGGAAAATGGATGGATGGATGGATGGATGGATGGATGGATGGATGGATGGATGGATGGATGATTGGTAACAGTAAACTCCAAACATGTTCTCATATGAAAGTACTATATATGTTCTTCCTGCTTGCTCCACTGTCTGCTGTGTCCTGTTCATCCTGTTTTTTTTTTTAAAGTTGGGATTCAGTGTAAACTCATATATAGGATGTGGGACTACCTGCAGGGCAGAGCCATCTAGGGCAGTTTTGCATTTCCAGTAATGTTTTTTGAAAAAAATCACAAACCAAAGCTGCAGCTCTTGCAGGCATTTGTTTTGGATCTCTTACTCTATGAAAAAGTAAACTGAAGGTTAAAAAAACCCTCGAGACCAAACATGGAGCTTTACGGGAATAACACTGGAAGCATGAATCAGATGACCAGGACCAACGCTGCTCTCAGGTTAAACAGATGCTAGTTCTCATGTTGCACATCAACCACCAAGAGACACACAGAGATATGAAAAAGAAATACTTTGACACAAAATATAGGAAAAGTGTTCACGATATATTGATTGATTGATTGATTGATTGATTGATTGATTGATTGATTGATTGATTGATTGATTGATTGATTGATTGATT
>JBBBVU010000003.1:11802751-11817219 GCA_037177055.1 Atherinosoma microstoma
GAAAAAACCCTGCAAAGCAGTCATGCAGACATAAGAAAAAAGAACAACAACCTACATTTCACAATGAAACTCTCTTGATCAGATGATGGATTGTGCAACTCCTTGACAATCCTTTTTAAAATGAATGAATTAAAGCGGGGGATACTCAGCTCAGTCCTATGAGGGCTGCAATCCAGCAGGTTCCCTGCTCCAACAAACCTGACTCAACTATATGAGTCTTTGTGCAGAACTTGATAGGCTGCTACATCCATTTAATTTGATGCAAGTGTTGAAGCAGGAATACACTGAAAACCTGCTGGATTGCGGCGCTCATAGGACCGAATTGAGTATCAGTAAATTAAAGGAACATCTTTTAAAACATGTTTTCCAGCTCCTACCTTCCTGAAGAACAGAGCCAGCGACCCGGTGCGTCGTGGCCGTCCAATTACTGCCTGGGGTTCAGAGGTGGATGCAACAGCAGTGGGCCGACTCGGAGAGGTGGTCAAAAGGAATTGAGCTGTGACAACGCCAGAGTCGCCGCATTGTTGTACTGGGATGAGTGTAATAGTGCCGTCGTTAGTTAAACCTGCAGAAATTCACACAAACATAATAATCAATAAGAAGAAACTCCAAGTGGTTCATACTTATAATACCTATAGTACAAAAAATTGGCAAGACAGCTACTACTGGCTACTTGACAGGTAATCTGCAATGTGTTTCATAGTGATGTCAAACAAGGCGTTTCAGGTAGATACAGAGCAGTGGCTTCTGAAGGAGAAACTTAATAAATATTTTGTGAATTTTAGGTTTCATAACTTCAAATGGACTAATTTCCATTTATTTTTTATCTTTTTCATTGAAATTGCTAGATTTTTACAATCCTGTAGGGTAAAAATTTCCATTTATGGAAAAATGCACGTTACAGGTCACATCTGAAAGTTCAGCTTATAAAGTACAGTGCAAGAAAAGTCTATAGGGCAGTTCTTGAAAATCTTAAATCTGTTTATTCATATCACTGTTAAGCAGCCATGGAAACATTAAACAGATGTAAAAGACTAAAACCTTGCAGTGGGATACTCAGGACTGTTGCCTGGGTTCCATGGCCTCCGATCTTCAGAGTGCTGCCGCTTGAGCCAAACGTCAGCCTCTTGGCTGGAGAAGACACTGGGCTCCCACTGAGGGTCAGGCCTTCAGACGGAGCCGGAGGGTCGTCACCAAAAAGACGCCGTTTGGCACTGCCAGCTGCAGGGGAGCTGTACCTGTCATGGACAGATAGTGGAGAGGGGGGCACTTCTGCAGGAGGTGAGGAGAAGGGGAAGAAAAGAAAAAAAGAAAAGGTGATGAAGTTTACTTCAGAAATAATTAATCCGCGAGAAGAAATTCTTCTGCAACTTTACAAATAAAGTTAAGAAACAACAGCGCAAACTTAAGACACCCACCTTTACGTGCACTTCCCAGACCTGATCTGAACTCCCTGATGCGAGGGTGTATGATGGGGGAGTGGGCCATTAGTGGTAGGTGAGACTGACCTCCATTTGAGGAACCAGAACCCGTGTCAAGACTGGAGGAAAAGTTAACCTGCAGAGAGTTAAGAAAAAATTAAGTCAAGGGAGCAAACCCCTTGGTAGAAATGCAGTTCTGTGCATCTGCTACCCTGACACGACATTCTTACTTCTGTTGTTTGTTTTTTACCCCTTTTTTAAAATTTCCACCCATGTTGTGGAAATTTAGTGTAATAAATTTAGAACCATCATCCCATTATTGGTAAAACCCCAGGGCCATTTCACAAAATCAAACTAGTACTAGTAGAAAAAAAAAGGAGTTTCAGAAAATCTAGGTTACATTTAGATTTGAGCCCTATTTAATTAAAGTAGTGAAAATGTATTCTTTGCATTAATCGTGACAGTTTTCAATGAGAAATAGTGTTTTGTAAATTTGTTGTTGACTTCATAAGAAAAAGGGTTTGAAAGGAGGACAAACATATTGATTGTTGAGCTCATATTTCTTCATTACCGGCATTAAAAATACTTAATTTTTAAAATGTATTTATGTCATAAACATCCAATCAACATAAGAACCATTTATATCTTTCAGCATCTCACCAGAAGCCTTAATTAACAAATATTAAAATGTCTGTACGCATTTCTCAACGTGTGTGAGATCCTGACCTCCTCCACGGTTGGGACTTTATTCCCAGCAGCCTCCAAAGCATTCCACAGAGCAGAGCCTGCAGTCCATGCTCTGCTCTCCAGAACCTGCTCCTCGATTGAGTTCAGATGCTTCACCATGTCTCTAGAGAGGCCTTCCTCCGAGCGGATGAATACCTCAATGACCTGCAAACAAGTGCACACAAAATTTGTTTGAGTAAAGTTTCAGTTTTTCTCTAAATATGCTTTGAAGTTGGAGATGGAGGAAACAAGTCATTGATGAAAATTTCTCCATTTTCTTCAAAAAAGACAGACCTAATCCCCAAGTGGAGCTAGGAATTTTTTAAGAATCCTTGCCATTAGGAGAAGGGGATCAATTTGCCATTACAGCTTCTAACTCAACAGATAATGCCCAGATCCAATGGCAAACAAAATTACAAAGACGTCATGTTAGGTTATAATCTAACATTGTTTGACCCGGATCATGCTGATATTCTATATCTAGTAATCCAGAAGGTTCAAAATGTAGGGGGCACTGGGTGGGCTATTTGGCCTTTTGGGGTTTTTCTTGTGTGACTGGCCCTATGGCTTTGCAGAGGTCTGCACTCTGAGTGCGTCTAGTTAAATATAAACTTGAGAAAACAATGACTGAAATGTTTGTGTATATAGCAAAGTGTGTGTTCTTCTGGGTTATAGTTTACCTTAAAGAAGTAAAATGGCGCCAGTTTAAAGACGTTTATAATCCATGGGAAGGTCCTCTGGGAGCTGTAGGAAAAGAGCACCACCTCCAGACAACACGCCATCAGGGAGCAGTGGAAAATGTCCTGCTCAAGCAAAACCTACCGGCACACACAAACATGCATATTTTAATTCACAAGAGTAAAAAAAACACATTTATACAAGACAGAAAACAAGTGACTGCAAAATGTTTTTGACAAAGTAAACAAGACTGAATTTTTGATGATGGTAAACAAAGACAATACAGATTATTTTTTAATCAACACACATAAAAATGTCTATCACAAGATTTATTGATTGGGATCAATAAAGTATTTATCCATCCATCCATCCATCCATCCATCCATCCATCCATCCATCCATCCATCCATCCATCCATCCATCAAAAAAAGTATAGAATGTCTGCTGAATAGCTGCTTATATTTCTCAGTTGGATCAGCACAACGAGTTTATTGTAAACCAATTAAAGGAACTATACCTGATATTTTAATCTTCTTAAGAAAAATGCTTTTAATACAATGTATAATGTGGTAAAGGAGGTCATTTTAAATTACTCATTGATTGCGCATATGTACTAGTCCAGGCCCTTTTAGTTGGTGGAACTGCTAAAGCTAAGTAGCTTCTAAACTTTCCGTGACGGGCGGTTTCTGCCAATTGCTGAACGAGGGGCACTGCATAGCAACGATGTCGTCTCTCCTAGCACGTGCACGATAGATCTTGTAAAGAGAACAGCATGGCTATCGAGGGGAAAGCTGGGACACCTCCACTGGCTGTCACTGCATACATAGCAAAACAGCCTAAAAGGATTAAAACTGAGGAGCAGAGAGACTTGAAGCGCAAGAGGAATAAAGTTTGTGTAAATCTCGGTACATCGTACTTGAGGTGGAGAGCTGTACGGGACTGCCTCGGACTGAATTTGGACTGGAAACTGGCTTTAGTCCTCCTAGACAGGTATCTTATCAATTACTTTCTTCTTTAGTAACATTTTATATACGGACCACGTCCTTGGCTACTGGCTCTACTTCTAGTGGTATGACGTACGTAATACATAATATTCACATGTAACATATCACAATCATGTTAGCATTTAGCGCATAGTCAAACAACAAACACAAACTGCTTTATATCACAAGATAACTGTCAATTGCAGTGGCGGATTAGATACTTTATTAGGTTGGAAAATCATTTGTAATGTAGCCTCTAACATCATAATCATGCATCTGTGTACAAAACCTTTGTAGTTAGGCTGTTAACCTGCTAACAGTTTATGAAAGAAATGGCTTGTTATGTTATCATTTGCACTGCCAGGGATTAAAGTGGAAAAAGTGTAATTTACCTGAGATGCAGCCATTTACCGAAACCAAAACAGTAAATTCACTGGAAGACACAAGTTTCGTCTGGAGAATCGTGCATAAGTATGAGATGTGTGCGTTATCACATGCACGTTGAGTGGGAGGAGAGCATAAGTTTGTTTCTCGCTGGGAAAAACAGTTGGGGGCGGGGCTTACAGTTTAAACTACACTGTTCTCCTCACTCATGGTTCAAAACTGTGCAGCATCAGGTACACAGTAGCTCCTTTAATCATTATTATAAATATGTTTTACATGCTATAGATTTTTAATCTACCTGGTTGAGGTAGATGGCTGCCCCTCACTCCTGCCACTCTGCTAGTTTTTCCACTTGCCTTCAGAAAACTTAAGAATCTGTCAAAGCTTCAATTCTACAATATATCTGAAGGTACCCTGTGGCAGTGGACTGGATTTCCTCTGGCACATCTTATCATGTGCCATGTTTATGGTTTGACATATCAGTAGTTACCCCTCACTGCTGATTGGGACCATCCCATAAACTTTGCCATTTCAGATATGCTCTGACAAAGTCCCCAGGCCAAAATAAATTGGTTCCTACTACAATCTTTAGCATGCCTGGTGTGTTGCTGGGAGATTTCTTCATCATGTGTGAGTACTAGTAATCTTTTGGCTTGTGGGTCTCATGGGTCAATAAGAGAAAATGCTGCTCACACTCATGTCTCTGCCCTGCAGCCGTTTGGTCTCCTGAACCAGGACGTTCTCCAGGATCTTGTAGTAGAGGATCTCTGCCAGCTTCAAACGGTTCTCTGCAAAGTCTGAAACAAAAGACAGCAGATACATTCACACATTACATGGATTCAACTGAGACTTCTGCATATTGGGACTCAAAATTTGTGAAGCTTTGAACTGCCCTTAAAAGTACAAAGACAAAAAATCTACTGTGTTTAGTGCAGCAGGACACAGTCCAGTGATCAGATGAGGCTGCTTCTGGTGGAAATATAACTTCCAGTTCTCATCATACATGTCTCTTCCTGTTAGATATCTCACCAATAACTCTTAAACTTTGTGTGCTCGCGTGTGTGTGTGTAGTGTACCTATATGAGAACCAGGCGTGTCCTCCGAGTCGTTGGTGTAATGTTCTTTGAAGGTTTGTCCCAAAGTCTTTACTCGAGCCAATACGGACTCAGTGGGATCTCTGGTGCACGACCTGGAATACCAAGACAAATGGAAAAATGACATTTTTATAGAAATGCAATTAATTTGATATGTAATGTTTTTATTGTCTCAAAATTCTGTAATTAGAAAATATTATGTGCAGTAAAATCACAATAACACACAAATAACTTTAACTGAAAGCAAGATATAAAAGTTATTTCTGAGGCTTTTCTTTCATTTACATATTGTGAAGTTCATGTTTAGGAAGGATATCTAATAGGTCGAGATTCATCTTTTATGTTCTTACTGAGCAAAATCACACATTAAGTCACTTTCACATTTTAAGCAGAACTTATTGATTAAATGTGACAATTGAACATGGATACATATCTGATATCCAGCTATTCAAGTCCAAAGATGACTGTATGATAAAGCAAACTGCTGCAGCACACTACTCCTTTTTTCTTGCTTTCAAAGTAAAAATAATACATATTTATACTGGCGATTTCTTCTCAAATTACTTAAAAACATATTTAAGAACATATCAATGACAATGAGCAATATTTAAAAAAACATATCAGCACAGAAGGATTCCTCAGTTCAGACAGTCAAAAACGATGGATTGAAGAATATGAAACTAAAGCAGCTTTAAAACAAGTACTTTTCCTCCGATAATACACAAACTAATGATTATAACCAAATTTCTTCATTAATCGTGTAAAAATGTTGTCTTCTTTATTCTTTCTTCTCTAATCAATTTTCTTCTCTCTTTTCCTTCTTTGTTTATTTATATTATATTTTCATTTTACTTGTCATGTTGATCTCATCTGCCCTCACTGTTGACTACTGACAAAAATAAATAATAAATAAATAAGAGAAAGAGAAAAGGGCAAAAAAAGAAAAGAGAAACAAACAGTGGAACTGACTTAAAACTCTGTGCCAGGTGTTCACTCGGGGCCGTCCTTAAACCCGCCACCATGCTCTGCAGCCGGCTGACACTCTGTGTTGCCGAGGAAACGGGTGTGACGAGCAGGTCTTTCTCCTTCAGGTACACTCGTCCTGTCAGAGGAGTGGATGGGGCGAGAGAGCCAGACTGCAGAGAGAAAGAGAGCGAGACATTTTATAATTCCTTAATAAAGCCTCTACTCAAAGTTTGAGCATTTATTGATTCAATACTTACAGAGCACTTTGTAAGGAACTCGTTATTAACAACTTAAATTACGAAATGATGGAAATCTGCTTAATAATGACATTGTAACATTTCTGCAGACCAGTCAGCTCCACATACATGTTACTAAAGTCCTGTCAAACTGGATTTAGACCTGCAGCCCGAAAGGTAAATTAGAGTCCACTAACGCCACTGTGACGCTCCATGTTCATGGAAATAGTCTTGTATGTGTATATGAAGTATGTGTACCTTTTCCACGTGTTGCTGCAGTTGGTTCTGAGCAGCCACACGGCCGGCAGTCCGTTCCTGAATTATTTTTCTCGGAGTTCCGATTTCCTCATCAGCATCAGCTTCCAGAAACACTCGCTCATCAAAGTCTCCCACTGTCAACACATACTCTTCATACTCCCTGTTTATGGCCTTACTGTGGACAACACAAACACACACACAGAAATACAGTTAATGATAAGACATGTATATATATGAATACACAAAAAGAGGTGGACACAAAGAAACAGGACAGGAAACAGACATCAATCTAACAGTAACTACCGACTACTGTGCACTCGCTACTTACTTGTTATCAATGAAGTTGTGAGGATCCAACATTTCAGTCAGATGCTCCTCATTACCTTTCAGGATCTGGATGGTGCAAAGACAGTAGAACAAACATGTTAAAAAGGAAGAGACAGGTGAAAAGTGGGAAACTTCCTTCACAAGAAAAAAACAAACAAACACTCAAATCTTTGTTAACTATAGGAAAGAAAGCAATGTTTGTGAACATATGCATGAAAGAGGAATAAATGGAGGACAGCAGAAAGTAAAGAAAAGACAATTGGCAACTACATATGTAAAGAGGAAGTGGATGCACCTGTTTCTCAAACAGTTTCTGTATGTATGGCTTGAAGTAGTGCTGTTTGATGCCTTTAGCCTCCACCACCAGCCCATCATGCAGTTCACACAACCTCTCCAACACACATGGAGGCGGCTCGTCTGGGGAAACGTGGCCATCAGCACAATACAGAGGGGGAAGACCTGTGTAAGCACGTGCGTATGATTAAAACCATTGTGCGAACACACAAAAAAACTAGTTTAACTTTGAGCTGAAAATGTTCTGACAAACATGCTTTAAAGAATATTTTTATGGCAATAACCCCGAAAACCCCCCAAAAAACAGAGTACTGCTGACCTTTCTCTAAATGCCAAAAGCATGACTTTTTATACCATGGCCTAGATGGTTGACATACTGGATAATACCAAAAGAAACATCAGGAATTGAAGCGAACGGTACAGGTGGAGCAAAAAGTCTGCTACATTGTGAAGAAAAAAACAAAATGGGCACAAACATAGGGTAGTGCATCCTGCATTTTACCTTTAAGCCGTATGCAAACAGCACGAGAGCATTAAAGTTTTAGTTTAACACTTTATATGAACAAGTTGCTGCAATGTTCATCCCATGTTATATGATTCTCATGGTTTATAAACTACAACTGTTGAATATGTTGCAACAATGCACCACACACATGGTGAATAAGTCAATACTGTAATTCACCTTTAAAAGCTGGATTGATGAGGTCCTTCCTGTTTGCACACAGTAGAGCATTGCCAAACACCAAGTCCAGACAGCAGAGCAGCAGATGGTACGAGTTCACCAAGTCGTCACCGATCATACGAAAATTACCTTCAGAAAAACAAATAAACCCACAGTTCCGTAACACATCTCAGAAGTCAGTATGGTCAATCTGCTAAAGCTGGTAATTATTTGACCTGTTAGATGAAGAACTTATATTAAAATGATTCATTTTCACAGGAAACCTTTAAGATAAGGTAGGGCTGGGTCTCACCACTAATTTCCTGAATTGACAAGATTCACAACAGCCTGATTCGATTTTGATTAAATCCGATTCAATTCAATATCGATTCATTCACAGATATTTAAGTTACACCAATTTTTATAAAACACTGAGACCATTTACATGACCATCAACATCAGAAATCTGGGAGTAATTGTAAGAACCTGATATGACATGTCTGCATGCACTTCTGAAATACAATATTGGAACGATTTTGGAGTTTGTACATGGATGGCGATTACACTTCCTGTTATTTTCAAAACATTCAGTGTTTGTTAAAAATGGTGTAAATCACAGTCTTAGCATTAGCTGCTAATGTGAGAGCTAATAAGATGTTAAAGAGTTTACAGGTGAATGTAATCCAGTGGTGAATGGAGAAAAAAAATCTGAATTTGGCATTATCTTAGTGACAGAAGCTGATTTTGGGTGACCTGTCACAGCTGTAAAAATAATCCACCAAAAAACATTTATCCTCCTTATTTATGAGGTTTCTGTAGTTTTCCAACCTTGCATTTAGAATTATCTTTTAATAATCGGGTGTCCAGAAACAAAGTTATTACAAGTGCTATCTTAAAAATCCAAATTTGGCATTTTCATGCAGAGAAACAGATTTTGTTCAACTGCATATATAAGCTAAGATC
This sequence comes from Atherinosoma microstoma, assembly GCA_037177055.1. Lineage (NCBI taxonomy): Eukaryota > Metazoa > Chordata > Actinopteri > Atheriniformes > Atherinidae > Atherinosoma > Atherinosoma microstoma. The sequence continues at coordinate 11,811,743 of JBBBVU010000003.1, forward strand.
TTGCCGTGCATCAGTAAGGTAACCGTTGTCACCAGAAATGCTCTGGAAACGTATAAAAATGTCACAGGAAATGTACAAAAAAATACAAATTGATCTCAGTTATATGAATCGATATTGGATTAATTAGATTTAAATCGATTAATTCATTTTCTTTAAAAACCAGCTCTAGATAAAATTTATTGGCTTCAGAGGAAATGTGAAGTTCTGATGTTTTCTTTGTGACAATCTAATAGTAACCTGAATGGAATGGAAAAGCTTGAGCATAATTTAGAAATGAAACCAGTTTCATAAAATCTACAATGTACAATTAAAAAGTTAAAAGTTGTCTCAGGGCATTACTTTGCTTTAAACATCATAAATAATGCCAGAAAAAAGATTACAGAGCCCTGAGTCACTGAGCAGCATGGTTTGTTTCTTGGTACCTTTAGTGTAAACAAACAGGGTCCAGCAGAACTTGAACACATCACTGATGTGACAGGGCAGCCGCCTGCAAAGTCATAGAAAGAAAATGTACGCTGTTACGCCATGACTCAGCATCCATGTTCACTGAAACAGACACTGAAAATAAAAGCTTTGTTCTTCTTCCTGTTTCAGGGACACAAATGTTTGTGTGTTCAAAGGCACTAAGTAAGCACAAAACCCACATGTGACACAGATGAACGCAAAGAAAATAATGCATGGTTCGACTATGGTCTCTCAGAACTGGTTTTTAAAACATGAGCACATCAGAAATGCCATTTTTTTAATGTTGTTAGAGATCATAAAGCTGAAGAACTGCACAGATTTTTGCCTTTTTGTGACAGTTCAATAAATCTACAATGACAGAGAACTACAATGTCAGCTTTTCACTCACCTCTAGAGATTTTGGGGTTTAAGGCTGACACAGCACCCTTAACTGACAACAGTGTGGTGGAGCGACTTTCAAACCATGTCACATTAAGAAACTTGCTGTTTGCACAGAGCATAAATCCAGCTTACAGACTAAGTACACAGTAAGTCTTCATGGATTGAACCCAAAACATATCCCACAATCACCAGGTCATTATGCCTCAACCATAATGGTGGTGTATTTCATTCTACATCTTACGCAATTATCCTTCTTCTTTCCCTACAAAAGCTGCCACTTTATCAACTAACTGATCTAAAGCATGCTCCTCTGTTGTTTGATGATGAAGATCAATGACGAGAACAAGAGAGAAACCTGTAAACTCCCATTGTGTGTATTTGTTACAGCACTGAACAAATACAAGAACATCCCATTTCTATAAGTTATGAGCTAGAACGCTGCTTTTTACGTATTAGCTCAACCAAACTGCAATATATCCTAGACCCATGGGTCTAGTGTGAACTGAAGCTGGCTTATAGATTAACCCATGCATATATTATATTAGCCACTGTGCGTCACAACTTTCCATTAAATTGTGACATTAATAATCAGTCACAAGTCTCTTTGGCTGCAGCAGAGTTTATGAGACTACCATTACCCAGGAGGGTAAGTTAATATAATCTGCAGATTAAATTAACTGAATAATGACTCTGATCTGTTTGTATTTGATAATAAAATATAATATTTGATTAGGAAGTCAGAGGTAAATAAGCAGCATGTGGACTTTACTTTGTTAAGACTGGTATTTCTGGGCACCTACAGCATCAGAGCAGCCTTGAAGTATCAGTCTGATGTCAGCAAACAAAATAGTCAGTTTGATTTCAGTTTTTACCCCAGCACAAGTGCATTTCTAAATCTAGCTGAATGATCTGGTGCTGAGTGCAAACACCTGATTGGAAAAGTTTTAATAACTGTGATGTATTATTGTGCATGCGTGTGTGGATTCAAGTGTATCTGTTTGTGTGTGTGTGTGTGCGTCGTGCCTGTGTTTCCTGCTGCGTGGCTGCCGTGGCGGCTCGCATCCCTGCGGGTTCTGAAACATATCCATGAAGATAGGCTCAAACTTGCGGAAGATGACGGTCGAAACCTCAAAGTTTCGTTCCAGCTGTTCCATTCGCAGCCTGAAGTCCTGCGAGAGGTTCGACATGTCGGCCCACTTCCTCATCTTAGAAAAGAACTGGATCAGACTGTGGATGGGAGAGAAATATCAAAGGAAAAAAAGTAACCATTTCCCTCTGAAAAATATAAAAATATTATCTGCATGTTTTAGAACAAAAGGAAATGCATCCAGATGTCTTGATGGAAAAATCTAATAATGAATGTGCAGAAATACAGCAGGTGCACTATGTCATTTATCATTATTCAATAAACTGAGTTGGCTGGCTAAAGCAATACATGGAAAATGGTGCTACATGTTTTTTTAATGATCCCATGCAATGTCAAATCTATAGACTATGGAAACAACAATTTATAAAGCCTTTGAGAATAAAGGCAGTAGATATAAAACTTTATGTGGGGCTGAGTGTATAGAGCCCAATATTATGTTCACAAGGTGACCAGCATATTCCAGCAGCTATTAGGCAAGAGGCATGGTACAACTATTGGTTGGTGTACAGGTCGATTTTTAAGAATCTAAGTTAACAAACAATATATTGCTTGGGGACGATTTTCCCCCCACTTAAATCCAGTGTCTAATAGGGGTGTAACACTACATCAATATATCGATCATATGGTCAATATCGATCGATGTTGATCCAAAATGCAAATATCGTTCAAAAATCAATACAACAACCATTTATCAGCCCCACTTTTATTTAGAAAATGGCTGTATTTTGAGTTCCCCTGGCATGCCTTTTTAGTTTAATTACTAGTCTGTCTTTATTATAAGAACAGATTGTTTTTTATTTAAACTGATTAATATAAACACCTGACTTCAGGAAAGAAAATGTTTAATGATATTCGTATAGCTTTTTTAATTTTGATATGAATGGAAATGACTGTGTTCAATTACCTGTGATATCGTTTCATGACGATCGTTTGGATTTTAAATCTAATCAAATTGAAATCGGAATGGGACTTAATTTGAGATATCGGCAAACATCGAATCTATATCCATTAAATCAATATAATATTGTATTGGCCACGTGTACATAAGAGTTTTAATTCCTCTTTAATTCGGAATTAAATTTAATTCCCCTTTAAAGAGATGAAAAATGACCATGTAAACACTTAAGTCCGAACGAAAATGTTAATTCCGAAGTAAGTGGCTGGTTTATTCCACTTTTAATTCCGAATTAAATAATTCCTCTACCATCCTCTTATCATGTATACCTTCATTCCACTTTAAGTTAATTCCGGTCGTTCTGAGCATGCTTGTTCCCTTGTCCTGTCACCATGACGACCATATACAATGTTGGCTGCCCGAACTAAACAGACTCAAACCGAGTCTATTCACGTGAAAGTGAAGTAGTATGCTAGAGACTAGCTGCTGCTTCAAAAGGAGAATACAAATCAAGCAAAAATTGTTCTTATTATGTCGTTTTTACATAGTCGCAAAGAAGCGAGGCAGGAAGCAGAGTTTTTTTTACTTCCGGTACATCACATCCGCCCCCCAACCAATCAGAACCGTTCCCGACACCCAGATCTAAATCGGAATTAAGAAAAAGTGTTTTCCATGTAAACCTTAATTCGGAATTAATATTTCCATATAAACCTGAAGGAGAATTATTTAATTCCGAATTATTTAATTCTGAATAATTAATTCCGAATTAAAAAACATCATGTAACCGTACTCATTGTGATCAAACTGGTGATTTACACCCCCTAATATCTTAGCTACTAAAGATACAGACTAAGGCTTCATTTGCTCCTTAGTGGGTTTTGAAAAATGGCTTCAAGTCTGACTGGATTCAGTATAAAATCATTTTAATTCTAGCTCAGTTGTGGACAATCAGAGCGAACAGTGTCTGACCTGAGTTTGGAGGAGCGAAGGATCCTGGTGAGGGAGACACAGTTTCCCTCCATCAGCCCTTTCCCCACTGTGGGAGTGGACCCCTTTCTGCAGGCAGCATACAGCGAACAGGCCAGCCAGTGTACCACATCGCCCTACAGACACACAGCAACTCATCCTTAACGGGGTTTTTTTATTTACTCTGCATAAACAGAAATCTGGTTCTCAGTGGTCCACTTCCAGCAATTTAATAGGATCCTCGGGAGGAACATGAAAAGAAACAACAAACAACATTTAAAAAAAAAATCACTGCATATTATGCGAATACATTTAATTAAAACCTCTGCACAAATTGAACTGCTTTTCCAAATTTTCATTATTATTTCAGGAGAAAAAATAGCAGCAGCTCATAATACTGAGTGAAATTGGAGAATTGTTATAACACACTGTATTAACATTGTGTTACCTCTTATTTCTATGAAGAGCCCCCTTTGACCCAAGCCTTTAGTAGTGATGATTCAATCAATGAGCCAGAAGTTGGGAGGTTGGCAAACACTTGGAGTTTTATCACACAGAGAGAAGTGAGACTAACAGACATCATCTAAATATATTACATAAGTGCATATCATACAGGGCTACATTATATGTTGTGTTTTAACTGCTTTGTTCTGTTCCACCTAAATGCATTAGAGAGACAAAATATCAGATACATCTTTAAGACTTGCACAAATACAGTTAATTTAAATAAGAAAATAGAGCTCAATTAACATTTGCTGGTTACAACTTGTTAAGAATGCAGTTGGCTTATTTTACTCATATCTTACTGTAGTTTCAGGGGCTTCTTCTTTCTTTTCAGATGATGACATAGGTATTAAATAATCATATTTAGTTGAAAGCGGTCTCAGTGTTATCCCAAACTGAACAAAATTAAGATAGCAATACTGTTTTGGCATATCAGCTATAAAGTGTGTAAACTGAGTTTTGTGTTTAAAAAATCCACCGTTGGTTTAAAAACTTATATAAAGTTAGTTGTTCTCTTAAAACAAACAAAAAACACCTCAATTTGGTTTTGTCAGCAAAACCATAGCTTTTTAAAATCCTGACAAGCAAACAGAGGTATATTTCAGTGCTATTTGTATTCAATCTTCTACGAACAAATAAGGTTAAAGCTTTAATTACAGCTCTAATATTTGGTTCTTTTGCGGTTGGTCAAAAGTAAAGAAGCACAAAAACAAAGTCATAATTATATTATTGAAAGTGATTGAGATATTTTAATTCATCATACTTTGAAGCTGTAACTATCACTATTTTTGTTCAAACAATCAATTTGTTGTCTATATCCTAAGTTAATTAATTAGTTGTCTGTTCCATAAGAGTCAGATATTGATGGAAAGTGTCATCAAACGTCACATCAACATTTCCAAAAAATAAACTGTTTTCTTAAGTGACTCATGAAACCAAAAATACCGACATGTCCAACATTACCTCTCCAAAGCATACACGACTTCTTCCTTTAACTGTTCACTCTGCATTCTAACAGGACTTCCTAAAAAGAGCATTAAAGATCTGCAGCTCATCCAGAACGCTGCTGCTAGAGTTTTAACCAGGACTAAGAGATCTGAACACATCACACCAGTTTTA
>JBBBVU010000003.1:11820657-11845569 GCA_037177055.1 Atherinosoma microstoma
TATATATACACATGTATACACAGCTGGCATTGTACATATAATGAGTCTATATGGACATGTTACTTTTAAGTACTATAAAGTTCTTTGCAATAATTAATTATCTATCCCTGACACTCACCATTAAAAACAACTCACTCCTTACAGTATTTTGCACTCACACACACTCATTCAGATTAAACATGCACTATGTTGTCCTACAGGTTCAGTCATCAATGGCTACAGTTATATTATTATATACTTGTTGCTGGTGTTGTTTGTCTTACTCCTGATGATTATCTCTCTGTTTTCTTGCGTAGGCCATATGATGTTTTCTGTTAAGTTTCTTTACAGGTGCAGCTGATGGTTCTCTGTTTTGGTTTAGACTGTACAGTTAGTTGTTTTCTATCTTTTCTAGCCTTGTCCCCTTGTCTCACATTATATCCACAAAGCATTGTCCAAAGAGACCATTTGTTGACTGCAACGCTGCTTTTATATTCTTATGTCCTTAAATTAGCGAGTACACATGGAAGTTTAGCGCCATCTGGTGGACGCCGTTTATCCCACCACCACCCTGTCCTCATTTGGAAACTTGTAGTTCGGGACCTCTAGGATGAGGGGGGAAAGCTCCTCATGGTGAGACTAATTTGTTATGCACAACATAGTAGTCAGACATTATTCCGCTTGCTATGATGCTGGACAGTGCAAGGCAAAAAACAAACAAACAACAACAATATGAAAACCCATATTGAAACATATTGTACATGAAAATTTCTTCAGTGTTTCCATATGTTGTGACATTCATAAAATAGCCTCTAGAGGACAGTGTTGAATTATCATACATGATGTGTTCTTTGAGTTGATTATATTAAGATTTGCAAAAAAAAACATTTGAGCAACCATTTGTATCACTGTCTGAATGTGTGTGAATTAACTGTAATAACATAATTGCTTAATTCAAATTAAGTTGTAGAACAAGTATGGAGGAAAAATATGATTTTTCTGAAAGTGTTCAATTACTCATGAATAAAAGTAAAGTCACCATCATGGCTTGATACATTTCAAGTGCAATTTTTGTCAATTGAAGTTTTGAAGTAGCAGTAAATAGTAAGACTCAAAAACATTTCTGTTTACTTTATTTGTGAACTAAAAGAAAGATGATAAAGTAGCTTAAACCCAATCAGCACAAGCTGAGTTATGGACCTGAAGAATAACTACTAGAATATTGACAATGAGTTAAGAAATAATTTTTGAAAAGAAAGAGCTAATGTGTCATCATTACAGAAACAAACATCTAATGGGATCTCCACAGTATTGGCAGGACTACCACATTATTACGTAATATAAGCTGAAAAGCTGATTACACATCAAGTAATACATGAAACTAACAGTTTATCAAAGTGTTATTTAAGTGTTCATCATGTATGGTTTACTCAAAATATATGAAGAAGGCTACAACAACCGACTATAACAACAGTTCCCAGTACTAGTTTCACATTGTTTGCTATATTTCAATGACTTAATCTTTCACTTCTTCTACATAAAAGTTAGTAATTCAAAGCTCCAGTTGCTGCGTGTTTGCCCTCAGTGAGTGCTGTATCTGGAGCTGTCTCTGGTCTCAGTTGTCTTTATCAGCAGTTTTGGAGCAGGAGAGCTGGTAGTACTGTGGAAGCCATTAGTACTTTTAAGACCTGAACAAAAACAGAGACAGAAAGTCAGAGAGATGGTGGAAGGAAAATAAGGAACAAATGTTCTGATGTCTAACTTAAATACAACATACTGTAAATATCCTTTCTGTAAGTATAACTTTGAAGAGCAGCTATTTTTCTCAGATGCATCCCCTCGGGCCAATGTATGACTTTAAATCTAAGTAACTTCAGTGTTAATTCAACGTACAGTATTGGCCTCTGGTTTGTACTTACTGTAGTTGGAGACAGCCTGGATGTTGAGAATGGACTGCTGTCCAAGTCTGAAAATAAGATAAAAGATAATTGGTGTACTTTAGTGGTCCCTCCATCCCATCTAATCTGCACCATACTCTGTAAAATGATCATTTGTGTGTTTATATCAGTGCAGTGCCAGGGTGATTTCCATTGAAACAGCAAAAACAATGAGTAAACAACTGAAGTATGGTGATAAAGGCAACAGTGGTCAGGCCATACAGCAAGTTCAGCTTTAAGAAAATAAAATTGACTTTCCAGGTGGCTAATTTCTGCATTTACAGTCAGACTCAAAAACTACATTTTTCATTGATTATTTTTAAATCACGCCTCTGCAACCCACTCATTGATGATAATTGCTCTAATGTGGTGGAGTTGCGATATTGATAGTAGTGAGATAAAGTATAACCGTGATTTCAGATCTACCACACTCTTCTCCTGTCTTACCTGTCCTCCTCTCCCTCTAGCAACTTCCTGTAGGTGGCGATTTCGATGTCTAGAGCCAGTTTCAGGTTCATCAGGTCCTGCAGGATAAGAGAGTTGGATCATCTCACTGGACTTTCATGTTCTGATCTTCCCAGTCTAGCTTTTATCATGCATATTTCTTCTTCTTTGCATCCAAGACATTTCCTCACATACCTGGTACTCTCTCAGCTGCCTGGCCATATCTTGTTTGGCTCTTTGCAGGGCGTCCTCCAGATCTCTAGTCCGGGCTTTAGCTTCTTTAACAGCCAGCTCTCCACGCTCCTCTGCTTCTGCCAGCTGGTTTTCCAGATTGGCACGCTGAAGTGGAAACAGGGATGATCAATACTTGTTTTGATCCGCATGATAGGTTCTCCAATCAAAACAACCTAGTAGATCATTTGTTCTTAAACTTAGTTACAAGCCATGGGACATCCTCTAATCTTCTGGCTCTATAGCCTACCTGCAGGAGTGAAATATGGATCCCATGATGGCTGTTCCATATCAAAGCAAATGTCAATTACTCAACAACACATTACTAAAACACTTTTGTAACTTCCTGGTTGTGTTTAAGATACTTGGTAAGGATTCAGAATCAAAGCTACTTGGCTACAAAAAACAAATTATTCTACCTCTAAACCACTAGACAGTCTCATACGCCACCTGGACAGATCAGCTTTAATGCATGAAGCTCAGTTATAGAACTGAAGAGGCTGTTCGGATTACAGGTGAAACATCTTCAAGAACCAAGGAAAGAAGTCCAGTTGCCCTTCATTCAAGCATTTAAGAAGAAAATACCTGGATGGCTCAATACACCATTACTTGGATAAAATTTTTTCATAACTCCACCTGTGCTTTCACAGCTTCTATCTCAGTCTGCAGGCGACTGATCAGTCGGTTGACTTCGGCCACTTCACCCTTCACAAGGCGCAGCTCGTCTCCATACTGGCTGGCCTGTACTGACATTTGGTCAAACTGCAAGCAAAGGGATGGAAAATATTACATGTGCAACCTTAGCTTTTTTTTCATTTATTCTTTTATGAGAATTGCATTTATTGCATAGCTCCTGTAGATTTTTCTTCTTCTTCTTTTTAAAAAACAAACATATTTAACAAGTAATTGACAATCATTCTTACCTTGTTCTTGTACCAGGCCTCTGCGTCCTCTCGGCTGCGGGATGCAATCTCTTCGTACTGGGCTTTGACTTCAGCAACAATCTGCTCCATGTTGAGGCTGCGACTGTTGTCCATCTGCACCACCACCGAGGTGTCTTTGATGCTCGACTGCAGCTCGCGCAACTCCTGGTCATTGTGCAGGAAATAAAGGGTTTGGGACTCTTTAAATCTAAATCTGTTATTTCCACATGATAATTTATATTACTTTTCATTTGTGTTTTTAAGTAGGAATTGAGCAAATCTCCAATAAACATTTGAAAAAACATTGCATAAAGAAAATTAGAAACACAATAAGGAATTTTAAACAAATATGGACTTTCTGTAAAGTTTCTGGAGGACACTGACAACTGATGGATTGAAAAAAGGAACATACAAACAGGCTCAAATACCTTGAAAATCAAACACACAATGTCAACATGTTATTGAAACCAAATTACATGTCCTGACATGCCTGTGAAGTGGTACGGAAACCTGTCCTGTTTTTAAGTATCTTTATTATTCCAAACCTGAGGGAACAACAGATATTTCCGCTAGTTGATTTAAGATACCTTCTGGGAGCCAATGTTTGAAGTTGGCTCTCAGATGAGTCACGACACAAAGACAGAATCATGAAACAAAGGAAAGCAGAGCTTCCAATGGGGACATTATTGAATACCAGTTGGGAATACTGTGAAAGCACAGAAATAAAGCATTAATAAAATTATACCTCTTCGTAGACATTGCGCAGGAAGTTGATTTCATCAGTTAGAGCTCCGACCTTGTCCTCAAGATCTGCCTTGACCAGATAAGCAGAGTCTACATCCTAAAAACATAAAAAGAAACAGAGACATAACAAACACATATAGATGACATGGATTTAAATAAAAAAAATTACTTTACTAAAGTGAGCAACACTTGATCCTAATTTGTCTTTAACTGCACCACAATGCAATAATTATACCAAAGTTTAACCTATGTCCAGTCCTTAACTTTGTCTAAATCTTAATCAGCTGGTTAAAAGACTACTTTCACATCAAAGCAAATGTTGGTGGCTATGCTCAGCAGCTGGACTGATCTGCAAATTAGGGAGGGAAAGATTTGATCCTTACTTCCCTAAACGGTTTAAATGTTCTTATCTAAACATTTGTTCATCAACATGTGTGTGTATATGACTGTCTGGATGTGTGTGAATGCAGCTTATGTGTGTAAATCATGCACAGTAGAGTTATATAAATAAGTTAATTAGAAGCTGTTCATTAAACATCTTAAAATATCAAAGGCCAAAAGATAAATTAGGTTGAAGATTTGATAAAGAAACCAGAAATTCTTTCAATTGTCATTTCAGAGTAAAGATGTTATGAAGGAAACTGACATCCAGACGTACTCACACAGACAATAATAAGTGATTGCTTTATCACAGACTTGAAGGAAATCACCCTGCTTGAGTTATCCTTGAATTATCAGAAGTAATAGGAATTTGCATGAATTGGATTATCATAAAGAAGAATTTGAAAAATAAAGCTTTGAAGATGATGGCAAAAAAGAAGCATCAACGTCCACGTTTTGGATCAATCTCTACAATAAAGTTTCGTCTGAGAATTTACAGACCGACAGCTTCGTGGAAAACCGCATGACAGGAATAAGGTCACAATGTGAGAAAAAATAAATAAATAAAGGGTGGCTGAATAAAACTGACCTGCTGCTGTTCTCATTAAAGGCTAACTGGACAGTTTCAAAACATTCATGGGTTTTGGTGCAAGTGGGAATAACCCGGGACAAAGAGGACAATGAGAAAGGACAATAGAATGGTTCGTCTTACTGACCACACCTGCATGACTGAATATATGAATGAATGTGAGTGTGTGTGTGTCCTGACCTTCTTCAGGATAACAAAATCATTCTCCAGGTTGTTTCTCTTGTTAATCTCCTCCTCATATCTATGTCAGAAAGAGGACAGTGTGATGGGTGGAGTATGTAATAACAATAATACCTTATATCATTACTTAGAGCTCAAGCGTCATAACTTACTTGTGTTTGTAATCCTCTACCAGTCCCTGCATGTTCCTCAGCTCCCCATCCAGTTTGGTCTTGTCATTGTTGACCAGGTCCATCTGACGCCTCAGACCTGCCATGTAGACCTCGAACAACGGCTCCACATTGGATCGGCTGATGCCCTGACCTTGCAGCAACTCCAGTTTTGTCTCAAGCATCTTGTTTTGCTGCTCTAGGAAACGTACCTGGGTGAAGCAGGGGGAAATGACAATATGAGCAATTCATTTAAAAAACAGGTGGCAAACACTGGAGGTTTTAAGATTTTGAGTTTCTTATAAAATAATCATCATATACTTAAATGTTTTGCACTTTATACAATACATTGTTGAACTAAACAGATATTAAAACCAGAAATATACTCATCTTTTGTCCACAACTCTTAAGATAAACCAAAAATTGCCCAATGAGAAACAGTAGCAGATGTCTCCCACTATGAAGCACTTCAAAAAATGTTTAGACTAAATCGTCCAAAAAATGGTTAATGCTTTTGCAGCGATCTTACAGGAGAAGCTGAGACTAAAAGTAAACTTGCCCCAAAGAGCTGAACTGAAATTTGGCAGTGCTGGAATTTTGTTCCAGCTAGTAAACAAACTACAATTTCTGTTTTCACCACGCGATGTTCCAAAGAACATTTGTTCCCCAATTACTGGCCCCAACATGGTAAATCTTTGAGAATGAGAAATTCAAGAGAGGACTCTTTAATTTATCATTTTACTATCAAAGTGTGACAATTTTTTTTCCAAAAACAAATGGAAATCCTCAATAGCTGTATGGTTGTTTTCTACTTTGCATACAGGGAACAAACAGGAGGTTAGTCATTATTTGGGAGACTTTGAAATGCTCCACATGGGCCTGATTTAGAAGGATGTAATAGTGGACCATAATTTGTAAAAGCACAGAGAACATCTGAATATCCCCCACAAAATTGAAATAAATGGTGGACCGAGATGCTGTGCTTTGATGTTACCCATTTGTTTTTAAGGCCTCGACTGGCATTTTCACAATGCTGCGTTGTGTTTTGAAGCCAGGAGTTTGACATAAAACACATTTTGACAAAAAGGGGGGAACTGAAGAGTGATCGATGAAAGCTGATTGGACAGAAGTTTGTTTCTTTAAGGAGTTATTCATGAAATTGTTCATATAATCATGAAATTAATTTCAGAGGGAATGTTTGTGAACACACTAACGGCAGGTTGTGAATCAAGCTGAGACCTGATGACGGCTATGGCATATTTGGATTTCTGGGATTGGCTGTCTGGAAAGCAATATTTATAACAGAATTTCAATCGCAAGCAGAAACAAGCAAAAACAAGAATAATGTTATTCAGATCCTGTCACTTTTATCTACAACCGTCCCAGGTCGACTTCTCCAAAGACCAGCGAGACGAGTCTCTACGACATGACTGAGACTGGAAAAAGCAAACGATGGCTGCCTCTAAAATGGATCTTTTGCATGTCTGTAATTTTCAGAAGCAAATGTATGTTTGATAAACATCTAAAATTGAACATCTTGCGGATTTGGCAACTCATCGAGAAGATTAAGTTATTTATGAAGAAAATAAACCTAATATTAGCCAAGATAATCAGTTTCTGTTGCTGTTGAATTAAGCCATCTCTTTATAAACAGAGGTCAGAGGAACATTCCAGCAGCTTAGCACACAGTCATTGTCAACACCAGACTGTACTCCTGGCCTGTATCTGTACAACTCATGTTTCCTGCCTGCAGTCGGGTTTCTCCCCACCAACACAAAGCCTGCGTTCAGTTTGAAGCACAACAATCTCCCTCTGAGGCACAACTACTATGTTGTACCGGATTCATCAGGTTTCAATCCAAGTCAATGGGACGGAAATGGGACAGATAGCTTAAATATCCAGCAGCCCAGTAGCACTAATTCAGGATGTAGATGTGTGTTTCAGTCCCTGGTGCATTTTCTACATTCTGACTCATTTAAAATCTTTTGGGTTTTAAACAAATGACTTAAAATCCATTATGGGATCATTTCTGCAACAAACAGTCATTACATGCCATTACAGTCCCCAATGAGCTTGACTCTCATTCAGGTGTAAACTGGGTCATCATCTTGCAACAAGTAATACTTTGTCTGTCTCTTACCTCTGACTAAATTACTTCTCTGCATGAGGAAAGCAGGTCTTTAATGTTTTATTAAGGGGCCAAATGGTATTAGATTACTTCAGTAAGTGCAAGGTCAGTACATTTAACTGTGGCTTAACTGCCTCATCTTCCACAATTTCAGCTGACATGGGGGTCAGAATTACTTTCCAAAAAGAAAAAGAAAAAAATGTCCTGGGTTGATGTTTCAACCTTTCTTGGATCCAAAAAATCCAAAGACAAGGATAATTTTGTTACCTATCAGCACGGAAGTCACTTTAACAATCTCATTTGCAGAATTGGATGGAGAAGCTCTCTAATGTCGCTGGAGTTTTCACCGAAAGAATTTGGTGGACATCTTCTCTTACAGAAAGATACCTGGTCTTAGAATATTTCACTTGAGAATAATTATGGGTATTAAGAGCATTTTACATAAAATGTTTGTGTTATAACTTGTTCTTAGGATGAAGTAATTTTCCCTTCTCCAACAGGAGTGACATAGAAATCACTAAAATTGTTATTTATTTGAGATTGAATCATATTAGTTATGGTACTATATAATAATACTATACAATATAACCTGTACATTGTCGTCATCATGATCTAATATGATGATAGTTGGTTCCATTTTATGTTTGTAGTACTATATTATTATCATTGAGGTTGTGTAACTCTTCTAAACAGACTTTCATCAAGTGAATGTTTACATTAAAAATGTCAAGATATTATAAGTATTTTAAAATATAAATATGCTCATTAAATAGCCAATTAGGGATGAATAAAGACCATTTATTAGACGTTAATTTTGCATGGTTTTCAATCTAATAATCAGGGCATTTAGATTATTTTAATGCTGTAAGCCCCGGATATTTATGTCAAGTTTACAACTGTGAATCATCCTCATATGCAGACTACAACTCAAACCAAACAACCTTGACCTATAGTTAGAGGAGATACTTTGGAGATTTTGGACATACTGTTAGTTACATCACTTGTTCAGAGTGAAATAGTAGAACTTCTGCCCAAAATGTATTTTTTCCCCTGCCCAATCAAAATCATAAATCAGAGAGTAAGACATGCGGATGCTTTTCTTTTTACCTGTTCAATGAATTCAACTGAAGATTTGTTTGTTTGCAAAAGAAATTATGGACAAAAAAAACGTAATTAATTTTAGTCATAGTAATATTAAGTATTGGTGCTTTGGATACTAAATTAGTACAAACAACAATAACAGATAAAAGGTTATGTTAGAAGTTTGGACAAACAGGACTTCAGCTACCAGAGCTCTCTGTCCCTGTATCCTCACTGATGTGAGACGCCAACAAAGCTTCTATTATGAGAGCGTCACCCACTCCGTGAGAAAGCAGAACTGTTCCCTAAGTAGAGTATCAATGTCCAGCGTTATCGCTGAGCTGGTCGCTCCATTTGTGGGAAATGTGTGCAATCTGCGTTTTTCAGCAACTTCAACAAGGTCACTGCTGTCTTTCACTACCCTAATTACTATTTTGTAAGAACAGTAAAGTATATTCTGGATCATATTCAAGTGTTATTATTGTTATCTCTGTGTTCATTAAACTGTGACGAAATGCTGTCAGGTTACCCAAGTTGGCTTTAGTAACAGCAGACTGAACAATACACTTGGAGTTATTTTGTTTCATTTTAGCTTTCTCCAAAGATCTTATAAATAAACAAGTTGTTATATGATGAAAATGCTGCCTTAAAGCGTTCATAGTATCTACATAAAACTATGTAGCAATTAGGACTGCCGGGTTGTTGTAGTTTCTTTGAATTATTCAAAACCAAAAAGCTTATTGGCTACACTGATATACATTTAAAAGCGATTGGGCTGTGGTCAGTTTGAGGAGATTTATTATGCATGTGAACAAATTGCGAACACACAGTAAAACCACACACTTCTCCCCACTGAAAAAGCCCAACCTGATCCGACTGGTCAGCTCCACATACCTGTGTTTCATTGGATATGAAAGTATTGCAAACACCTGCAGAATGATTCATCAACATGTGTAATTTCTTTGCTGGTAATGAAATGACATACCATTGAAGTCCCATTAATACTTCAAAAAACAAAACAAATTGGTCGTTGCTGAGTTGTAGAAAAGACATACAATATAATTTTAAACATATGCATAAATTGTAAAAACAAATATATAAATTTAGTAGTACTATAGAAAAAAGAAACCGCAGATATGGTTAATATTTTTTTTCAAAAGTATGTTGCTGGAATGCAAAAACGATCTATTAGGAGAGGCATAATTTTACCTTACAGAACTGGGAGATGCTCTACTCAACATCATGAAGTAATTCAACTTCCTGTTTCCTGGTCTTTCAAAAACTAGATACTACAATATACCACAAATTTATCCATGAAGATGATAATAAAGATTTAAAGTTATGACACAGAGAGAGATTAATCATTTAGTTTTGCTCAAAAGATTAGCAAAAACAGGACAGTCTCATCTTCTGGTCCTTTCTGTCAACACAACAGTTTTACAAAATATACAATAGAAATAGCAAGGCAGAAAACCTTTCAGCATTTTTAGTTATGAAATATTAGATTAGATAAACCTACAAGTTTTTCTGAAATGGCTCCAGTTCCAGTCTATTTACCTTATCTATGAAACTTGCAAAGCGGTTGTTGAGGCTTTTGATCTGCTCCTTCTCGTGGGCTCGGTTCATTGACAAGCTGGGGTCGATCTCCAGGTTCAGAGGGGCCAGCAGACTCTTGTTGACCGACAGAGACGTCAGCGAGGCCCCCAGACCATGATGATGCCCGTTGGTGCCAGCGTACAGGGAGCTGCTGCTCAGGGAGACGCCGCTGAAACCCCCCTGACCTGGACCAAAACCACTCAGCCTCCTTGTGCCACTGCTGCTCCGGACTGAGTTACTGGAGCTGATTCGCTTGGTACGACTCAGACTCATGGTGGATTGAGAGATGGAGGATGACAGGGAGGTAAAGCTGAAGCAGTGGAAAAAAAGGCAGGTGAGTAAAAGAAGAGATGATGAAGAAGATGCTAAATTGAACAAAAAGAACAAACAAGAAAAATAAAACCTTGGCCAGGTGAACCGTGAACGATAGAGGAGCAAAGAGTTGTAACCAGGTGAGTACAGAATGTACCACAGTGAGGAGTCTCAGGTGTCTCATGACTTTTTAAACCTCCCCAGGGTGGAGTCATAAGAGGGAGGGCAATTTGACACAGCTTTGATATCAGATATCCAGTATTTCTGATTTTGAGGCCAAATGTTGAGGATAGTATTCTTTTTCAAGCTCTCACTAAATCTGGCTGCTAATTGACTACATGTCATAATTTACAACCAAGAATCTAACTTGTGATCCACAACCTTCTACTTTAATTCATTTGAAAAGTTTCAAGGAGACCTTGAAACCAACTATGTTAGACACTGGAAACAAGCTCATCTTTTGTCATATTTCCTCCTTATTCTCACAGGATTGCTTCAGGCTGGTAAACCAGATCTGTCCCCTTTTCATTGACAACAACAATGTCAGCCTCCCCCCAATCCCTCCACCACTACCACATGCACCCCAACAGAAATGCACTGGGAAATAATATTGTTTGGCAGAGAAACAGTCAGGTATCGTTAGTTTATTGGTTGCTACTTCATTTAAAACCATGTCAGTGGCAGAGGGAAGAATTAATTTCTCTGTTATAGTCTAAGCTTTTTAGACCAATAAACTCTGCACAGTACTTTATATGAGGTGAGGTGAGCATTTGACAAGATGGATGCTGCTTTAGTAAAACATCTCTGCTATACAACAGTTGAGTAGTTTATTTCTGAAGCATTCGCCAGGATTTTTCTTTATGTTCAGGATGACAAGTCCCCGAGTGGTTATTTTAACTTGTTTGGTTTCATACGGTCAGATGCTAATATTTTTGAGACATATGACACACTGGTCTCTCTTCATTACCTTGTACCGGTCAAGCCCAGAGCAAGATATGTCTTGTCACATTCTTGATTTTTGTTGTTGTTGTTTTTGCTTATTGCAATGTCTGTCCATTAGTACTTTCACAAATTTGTCCATGTTTGTCTAGAAGTGCAAAAACTATGCATTTTACTCAGCCTAGCCTAGTCTAGTCAGAGCATGTGCTGTAAGAACGCAACCTGCCAACATTTTGATTCATAGTTTACATGATACCACGATCGGTTTGGGAAAAGGAATATTCTACCCCCGTGTAACCAAATGTAAATCCTTTTGGTTTGGCACTTTTCATTCGGAATGAGGTGTTTACATGGATCATTTTAATTCCGAAAGAGCTTTCAAACCGATTGCAATTGATATATTTGGGTCCATGTAAACGTAGCTACTGATTTGTTTGTGAAAACCCGATCACCTCATTGAGTTTGAGCATGCTGACCTCATGCATCTTATTTTTGTTCACATCAGAGGTGGTTTGTGTTGCCCTGAAATTACAGGATCCAAACATCAAAATAGTTTCTTCTGCATAAGTATCCTCAAACAGTCATTACATACTGTGCTTTGCAAAAGTCTTTAGCCATTCTCCATTTTTTATATGTTGCCAGGAAAACAGGATCTCGGTGCAACAATTTATTGAAAGCAAGCATTAAAGCAAATGCAGCATGTGAGGCAAAAGCAAGATTTGTACAATTCTAACCAATTTGAAAGCCAGTGTTTGATTTGGCCACATTTATTCTTTAACACAGTTTGAACCTTCGTAGACAAGCTTTCTTTCAGTTTCTTTATGTATTCTCCAAGAATACTGGTTCCTCTTTTTTCCTTTGTCCACAAGTGTCCCTGACTTAAGCTAGTTACAAACTCTACGAAAACTGAGAACTTTGCTTTTGTTCTCAAAGCCACAAAAAAACAAAATAATGTAATTTTGTTCTTGTGGCCCTGGTATGTATGAAAAAACTTTCTTCTTCTTCTTGCGGCCTCCAGAAAAAGAACAAAGATCTTTGCTCTTGTACATAACAAGCTTTAGAGTCATGGTGCTTGTTGATCTTTCTTTCCTTTCCTCTTCACCCCCAACGGATCGAGACAGATCGTCACCCTTCCTGAGGCTGGTTTTTTACTGTTAAAAGGGAGTTTTTCTTTCCACTTCTGACTTAGGTTAATAAACATGAACATTTGATTTGTTTGCTTTTTGTGGAAATTAAAATAATTTAACCAACCCTAATTCAATTATGATTTGGGCTCTTATGATGTTGTCATCATACCCATATGAGATGTTTCTGATTATGCCAGCTGCTACAGTAGCAGAATGTTTTCAGCAGTAACCCTGTTTTTGACCATACTGCCATGCACGTATGCATGTGCATGTGACTTGGGAAGCAGCTTGTTGATTTTAAAGTAAATTAAAACATTAAAATGTGGAGCAACATAGCCTGCAACCAGTCTTCTTTTGTAATGGAAGATATAAGAATGAAAAGAAAGAGAAATATTTCTAACATTTTTGTAAAGAGAAAGGACACAAATCAGGTTGAGACAGAGCCCAGTCCTGATGTCAGCAGCCTTGGTAGCTTCCAACTTGGAGCTGTAACCACACAAAACAATCAACTCATGGACCTTTTTTTTTTTACTTTTTGCAACTTTTTCCACTTGGTGATCCTGATTAATGTTAAAATGTTTATTTCTCATGTCTTTCTAAAGTGACCACAGTTATCACAGCAATTATGTATGTGAGAGTGCGTGTTAGAGAGAGAAAAACAATCATTTCATTTCTTAGTTTATGGCCCCCAATAAATCCCATTCTATAAACTGATATAATTGACATACAGCAAGACCTTCACTGAGCTCCAGTTTAAGAAATAGCTATATGGCGCAAATTCTGGGACATTTTATATCAATGTTTGTCCTAACGTCTTCTCTTTGTTGGCGTCTTGGATGCAGCTGGCTGTCGTTGCTTCCTCTTTGTTGCTCTTTGGGTTGTTATTTTTTTGACCTTCAGTGCTACCTCCACAGGGTAATGATCACTGATGCTGAGAGCCTTGGAAAGCAAAGAAAGTTACATATTAAATCTCCTCTCTGATTCTGTCCTTTAGAATACATAATTTCATAACATTTCACCATTTTAGCCACAAAGTTTGCAGCTGTGTTTTATTAAAGCAAACAGAAATCAATCTCACCTCTTCATCAGTGAGCCTGAACGCTCTCTGGAAGTTGAATGACTTGGCAGACCTGGGGACGATGGCTTTCTCCGTGGTCTCTCCATACACCACAATCCTGTTTGCAGATGATTCATCACAGTCTTTATAACAGTGAGGTCACACCGCGTTGATAATGTACACTGCAGAGCATGAGCACTCTGATATTATCATTAACAGGATAATTAAGAGAAAGCAAAAGATAACCAAATAAGCTCCAATAACTCCAATCATAATGCTTATGTGTGCATCACCTGTCATAGGTGTTGTCATTGTTGTTGCTAGCTGTGGTGTCAACATCATCGTCTATCAGCCAGTGGAACAGTGGAGAGTGGATACGGATGCTTTGCTTCTTCTTTTGGGAGAGGTATCGTCCATCTGCATTGAAGTCCCCCAAAATCATTATGTTCTGTCAAAGAAATAAAAACAATGAATGTTGTGCATTATTTAAAGGATAGGAGTGCAGTGATAATTGCCACAGCCTCCCTTAGCTCCAACTGTAATGAATTATAGTTACTCTATAAATGTACTGTAGCCTCACTGGAAAACATATAACAGATGCATTTGTTTACATCTCAAAAATGGGGAAGTGATAAAATTCATGACTGTCATTTATTAGATGGTTATGTATCACTATATTTTTGTATGATGTGATGGGAGTCAACACTCCAAAAATTCTACAATAAACAGTAAAATGTGATATTTGCAAGTATGTGATTTTTGTAACTGTTTGACTCCAGGCCTAAAGATAGGATGCAACTTATATATGTGGTGTGTTTACCTCTTGAACCTAAACAGCTGTGAGTATGAATGCAGTAAAAACAACAACAAACAAAAACAGTATAGAATCACAACTAAGAGCAGGGATCCTCAATCCTGGTCCTTAAGGACTGGTGTCCTGCAGGTTTTAAAAGTTTAGCTGCTGCAACACACCTGACTCAGACTCAGTCTTGATGTTTGCAGTTAGACTTTTGCAGAGCTTGACATCAAATTTGACATTAAGCTCTGTTAATTATCCATTGATTTGTATCAGGTGTGTTGCACCGGGTAAACTTCTAAAACCTGCAGGACACTGGCCCTCGAGGACCAGGATTGAGGATCTCTGAATCAGAGGGTAGAAGAAAATGTGCATTATGAGCCCTAAACAGGAAGGAACCCTGAACACTAATGAGATCTGGAGAGTGGATGTAATCAAGTTTTATGGAGACATGGGGACAACTTGGGAACACTAAAGAAAAAGCTGTAACTAAACATTTCCTGAGTCTTCATTGAGGAAGTGAAATGTTTTATGTTGTGGACCAGCACTGCCATTTCATTTTGTGTCATCCGACTGGGTTGTTCAGGACTGTACATGATATAGCAGTGAATAATCAAAGTGCTACTATGAAAATCAATGCTTGAAGATTTCTCAGCCCTTGTAAAACAAAAAATTCTACTGTAAATGACAAAAAAAAAATCAAGGTAGGGTTTCACATGCATAAGAAATAATCGTTATTACATTTAACCTTAAAATCTATTTCTAGACAGACACCGAAAGTTCAGATTGTTTCTGTTTTTAGTTACTTTCAAATGTTATTAACATGGTTAAACATTTGTAGCAGCTGCTTAACTTACTAAATTAGTCATACGTGGAATATGTTTGACCTTTTTATGTTTTTACTTTATTTAAAGAAAAGCTGTAACACTTACATCAGTTTCCCACTTCTTCCTGACATACTCCACCACATCATAAAGCTCATCCAGCTCTTTCTGTGCATCTTCTGGCTTGGTGTGGACTGGAATCAGGACCAGGTTTTTCAAAACTGGAATAGTGCACAGGTACAGAAAACAGAACCCTAAATACAACATTAACATGTACTCAGATATACATACACAGAGACT
The DNA here is from genome assembly GCA_037177055.1 of Atherinosoma microstoma. Taxonomy (NCBI): domain Eukaryota; kingdom Metazoa; phylum Chordata; class Actinopteri; order Atheriniformes; family Atherinidae; genus Atherinosoma; species Atherinosoma microstoma. Next base: position 11,836,374 of record JBBBVU010000003.1, read on the forward strand.
CTCATTGTTGTGCAGTACAATTAATTCAGCACAACAATGTGAGTTTTGACTAATTAAAAATGGACCATTTCCAACAAGCACGAAGAAGCAAGGTGGAACAAATCAACATTTATATTACAACCTGCTAATATTCTAGTAATCCTGTAATCCTGATAAAAAAATTGGGAAAATGTATGAAGTGTTTCATTATCAGATCATCCTCCCATCTGTCCAGTGTGAGCATGCAGCATTGTCACAATGTCTCTTGCAACATCAAACCACATCTAAGACTTTTAGAAAATACCTAATATTTCCCCCTTAAACCTTTAACATTCATCTGTTATAGTCTTATTTAAGTATTTATTGGTACATTGGGATGCAAAAATGTGAACCCTTGGCTACTGAAAAAAATATGAGATTGCTAAGTGAACTGATCTCCAAAAGCCTAAAGATGACATATTTTTTCCACATTTTAAGCAAGTGCACTGTTTTTATTTTTTTACCATTTTTTGAGAGAAAATCTAAATAATGGCCATGCAAACATGTAGATACCCCAGATGGTTTGAGCTCCCTGATACAATTCAACTTTAATTAGCCTGTTAAGGCCATGACTGTCACTGTCAAAAAACTTTCACCATTACTCATCAAACCTTGTCAGTAGCCACTGGTGGCTCCAAACGTAGGCAAAGCATTCTGACAAACAGATAATGTCCACAAATCAGCTGGCTTTAAGAAGTTGGCAAAGCATTTTCAGGCGGCCATTTTCTCATTTAGACATGGAAGTTAGCAGGGACAGTGGATAAAGATCTGGTTTTCTAAATAAAAGACCCCATTTGACTGCAAAAGACCTTCATGGACTTTCATGGAACATCAGGAGAAAACCAAAATCATACCAAAATGTATGTTGATAAGCATGAGCGTAGAATTAGTAAGGTTATAGTGCAGCTTGCCTTGTAGGTGGTATAAATATACATTTCAAAGGTGGAGAAATGTATAGATTTCTATAACACTTGCATTTTCCAAAAGCAAACATTTCACACTCAGCAAAAAAGCAAATAACGAAAATAATACACAGTCTCTTTTAGAGTTTAAAGGTCCCACACACAACCCAGAATCCACCATGGATTGCTTCGAGAGACGCAAGTTGAACGTTGCATTGACTCTGACTCCTGGTTCGGAGTTGCAGTGTCTATTGATCCCTCTTTCCTGTCCTCTCCACCCCCAGTAGGTCAGATGACCACCCTACCTGAGCTGGGTTTTGCCGGAGATTTTTTTCTACTTGTTAAAAGGAAAGGGTTTTTTCCTTTCCACTATTGCCCAGCAACCTGTGCATACTCAGGATGGGAGATTGAATTGAAATCAAGATCAGATGCAATCCGTTAGTTTCCTTAGCTCGGCCGTTTAAAAAAAAAATTTGCTTGTACAAATACCGATTGAATCACAATGATTTGGCTTCAATTGATTTTGTCTGCAAAGTGCCTTGAGATGACATAGTTGTGAATTGGAGCCATACAAATAAAGCTGAATTGAATTGAACCTTGTCATGGGCTGTAATCTGATGTGTTACTAAAACGTGCTGAACAGCCCAAACCTGTGGTGGGACAGCTGAAGCGCAGGATGAAGGGCTCTCTGGCGAAGGCATCCTCATCTCCAGCTTGTTTGTCTTCATACTGCCACTTGTCTTTTAGTTGCACTTCATCCTCTCTGAGACACATAGTGAGACAGGAGGGAGTTTGTGTGAGTACCGCACCAACTACACACAATCGGTGAAAGCAGAACACTCACATCACACCGTGTAGATGCTGATCTACAAAATCTACTGTTGTTTTAGTAAACAACACCTGCATGTATCTGGTTTTACCTGTAGAAGCAAACATACTGCTCCTTGTAGGATTGCCGTCCCAGTTGGTTGCTGGCAATCATGGTATAGGGACGTTGTCTGTTTTTCCTGAGAAACAAAAAGACAAACTGTCTCTTTGATTTGTGAGGAATTTGTTTAATCTGCACACACATTATAAATGGTGTCTGCATCATGTTATTCTCCATGTCTGTCTTATTTCTGTCACTGAATAGTTCAGCTCCTTAAAATGTTTGCATCTTTGTTGTAATAGTCCAAGTTATAAAATAATCACTGTGTAAAACTGCAATGGTTTACATGCTTGTAAAGGTTTTCTAAATAAATGTTGGACACTTTACTCTCACCCAGTGTTGTTAAGTTTTTCATGCAGCAGCTCAATGGCTTTGCCACTTTTATCCACCACCTCCAGTAGCACCACCACACTGTACTTAGAAATAATCTGAGAGAACAACATATATTTATGATCACAATATACATGGCATTTCATCATTGCTGAAGCACAATTCTGGATTAAAAAAAATATCCTGATTTATAATAACTTGTTTCCTTGCATAGTTTTATATATACTCATGCAACATCTATTCTTTCCACCCAGAAATCCTCCAACATTCCTCTAACTTATCTAAACTTATGCATTTTAAAAATGTGTTTAAATGTTTATGTTTGTCCGTCACATTATTGTTCTTGAAGGCTGGGTCCCCTACTTGCAAGCCTCTGGTCTCTGTAGAGTCCCGAACATGGGCTTGGCTAAAAAGAGGATCATTAAATAAGTTATAGATGCAGCAGAAAGAGCTGCAAGGTAGCTCTGGCCTAGGGGTTAAATGCTGCTGGAATGCAAGCCGAGGATGATCAACCCTAGCTGGGTTGCCTGAGAGAGGGTTTATGATGTTTTCTAACAGACCCAAAACAATCATGACATCATGATGCATCATCCAACGCCTCCACAAGAAGTGGTCTCAAAGTTGTTTTCAACAAATGATTTATTTATTTTTTCTTGAAAAGTATCAACATGAAACAAAAGAAATAAAGTTTGAATTTCAGTATTTTAATGACTGTTTCTTAAATAATTGTACGTAAATTCTTAAGTAGAATAAATAAATGAATATCACTGAAATGAACAAACATGTTACTCACATAAATAAGGCCTTAAACTGAATAAAATTTCCCAAATTAACATTATGGTAAAACCTCTCTTAATACAAAACTCATGCTTTTTAAAAAAAAATAAAATAAAAAAAACATTTTGGGAATTTGCAAACAAACCAACACAGTCTGAAGACCAGTCCTAATGACTATCATTCTGTTCATGAGTTCTGTACATCAAATAATACTAAGTCTTCATTTTCTGTGTCGACGTCTAAAATGGCTCAACTTTCACCACAGCATTTGGTTCACGTTACACTGTAGCAGATATTTTGGAATTATCAAGCCAGCCTTTTAGTGAATAGCATTTAGTAAAGTATTTACCTTTTTTTTTTTTAAAGCATTGGCAACTAGTCAACATGTATTATGAATATTATTAGCAGCCAGTACAGATAAGGTGCAGTGACCAAAACTATTCATAAAGAAAACTGGTGCTCATCACTTCTCCAATATTCTTCTCCCTTTTATCAGGGAGACATTTGGAGACAGTTGGACTTTTGGGTGGTTCCAAAATAATTGGTCACATGACGATAACCCTTATCAAGATGCAGGGGGAGGGGGAGCTTAGCCACTGGCTCATCTAACCTCACTCTTCTTTACACATTAAAATCTAACATATTGGCTTTAATAAGAAAAATAAAACAAAGCAAACTTGTTGCCTCAAAAAATGATGTTTTGTTAACTTGAGAGACTGAGTAAAATTAACAATAATAATTTGAGTTTGTAGAACTTTTATAAACTTGATAAATGTGAGTATGATGTAAGTGCGTTGTGGTTGTGGATGAAACTTGATGTTATAAATTTCACATAGAGTAGAAGAGATAGTTCACATAAGCTTTGTTTTACTTTTAAGACACATGATGATTTCAAGTCCATCTTACTGTAATTCATGAACTACAAATTGTTCTTGCTTTGCAGCAGGAACTTGGTGTGAGCATGGTTTTTGCTAAAGAATGATGTTAGAGCCACGTCCTCTCTGTCATGGTGGGAAGTCACGTGACACTACCAGAAGTATTTCAAAATCATTCATTTCCATTATCAATCTACATTTCAACAGGTAAACTGTATATCTTTGTCCATAACATGTTGCTTATACTCTGAAACTAGTGAAAGGTGGATTATTGCTGATATGAGGTCAGGTGACCAAAAATTATTTTCTCATGCTGAGTTTTGGAAGTAGACATAAGGGTGTCATCAAGGGTGACATATGTTTTTTTTAGTTTTTTTTTTTTTACATTTTATAATCCCTCAATAATACAAAACAAGAAGATTAAGAAGATATTATTGGAAAATAGTCACGATAATTGATTTCTAATTTTTTGCCACTTGATGAAATTAAGTACTTTCAATAAAGTACTGAGTAATTTTAACTAGCTGTAAAAGTGCAAAGTTTTATACAATGAATTACCCTTAATATGTTGTTTAAGTGAGCGGCATGTAGGAAACCCCGCCCCCTCTCATCATCATTTTTCATGTGTTCATTTTAATTATACTGATTCAACTTATGTACATTAATATATTGAACATTTTCCCTCCAAAGTTTATAAAACAATTTAAGATTAATTTTCCTAATAAAATTAAAATGAAGTTATATCCAATAAATATATTTTACAGTGTATATGAAATTATTGTACTTGTATTAATAAAATCAATCATTACCTTCACAATGTAGTTACAGACATTCTTGTCTGTGACTTTTTTCATTCCCAGGTTCTTCACATTGAAGGCTGCTACTTTCATTGTCAGCAACTTCATTTGAAGGGAAAAGGATAATTCACACATTTTAAGGGAATGAATCAAAATGATTCAAAAGCAGAAAAATCAATAGCAGACTCTCAAGAAAAACTGAAATTGATCAAGGTTGGGAACCAGAAATCATAAAAGACCACAGAGGAAAATGGTAAGTGAAGACTTGTGTCATCCTGCAGTTTTTTAAACAGTTTGATTAAACAATTAATCAAAAATAAAAGTCAAAACATAAGGGAAAATATCAAATATTTGTTAAAGCTTGTTCATTGAAACACAATTGCACCTTTTGTCCTTTTACTTTTGGCTCTGTATGTATCTGCATATATGACTAGACTTCACTGTAGGCCCTTAACAATAATTATGGGATGTTTACATGAGTTATATAAGCCTAAAAAGAAAATAAAGATAAGACAGCAGATAGTTTGATGTGGTTCAGTAGTTTAATGACCAGACATCTTTTGCATGAAAATATCTTATCAGTAGCAAGTTTAATGTTTCACTTTGCAGTCTGGAGGAGTCAAAGAAGAACAAAATTCAGTGTTCAAGTCAAACTTGATCTTATTCTTAGAAACCTCGTCATCACCTCACCCCTCCAAAACCAACCAACCAATTCAGCTGTCAACTTTTGCTCTTCAGAAACTTGAATTAGCTCTTGATCTCTTTCTTACAGTGGAAGATATAAAGCATTGACTGAAATTAACACCATACATTCAAAACAACGCAACAAAAACTGAATTTTTCTGCATGGTTTCATTTTCATTATTCTAAAATCAAAATCAAAACAAAGCTTTCTATTCCTACTTATCTTTTCTGCTAGATACTGACTGCTGAAGAGCATTTTTACTTACATAGGTTATTAATGCAAAGAGAGGAAGATACTCACCTGTGCAGTTGAAATGTGCAAAGTGGAAAAGTTGCTACGTCTAATATGCCAGCAAAGCAACTGAAGCTCAACTCTGCAGAAAACAGAATAACTGTCAAACTGGCAGGAAGTCTCTGTATATTGGCCACAAACACACCGTCATGCAATCTACAACACGCCCACCAGTCCCATCAGCTGCTACAAACGCTTCCTGTCTGTAGATAGTACAGCTCAGGGATTCCCCCCGTCCTCCCTCAGACAAAGCTGAGGTGGAAGTCTAGTTCAGGGGACAGACAGGCATTAAAGACAATCCTCAGAAAGCTTTTGTCGACTATCAGAGAGGGAAAAGAGAACTAAAGGATGAAGCTGGAGCAAAAGCTACAGTAGAAAACACCAGCGAGGTCTGGAGAGTCATGATGTTCGCTAATCAGTCAACAGGAACAGTGACAGACAGCGAGCTCGACTGTTCCTGAATACGTCATGCTTATCTTCATCAAAAACCACCACCCCTAGTGCAGCAAGTACTTCCAGGGTTGTTTTCATCTCACATGCTTCCACTACCAGCCCTTCAGTTTCACCAACAACTCACCAGGACAGAGCAGGGGCAGCTGTCAGATCCACATCTACTGAGCTCTACAGAGTCATCAACCCCATTCAGGCTGCTAAGGAAAAAAGATAAAAACATGAGTGCCACGTTATTTGTGAACTGAATCAAGGACTAGCTCTACTGTTATTTACAATTTGTGTTGTTCAGACACAAAGGTGAGCAGTACAGAAGCAGCAGGAGGAGATGAGATACATCACAGTGGGATAGTAAAAGTTCTTTGTGGATTGTGTGAATTATTAAACCACCTGCAGTCAATTAAACAAATGAGCCAGTGATAGCAAGCAGAAGATCCTGGACTACTTGTTTTTTTATTTGGATACAGGGTGGAGGTACAAGTACCAAGTCCATATATTTATACATGGAAAATAAAGAAACTACTGATGTGTTGGGATTTTCACACACAATCATCTCTAGGGTTTAAAAAGAATGATCTGAAAAAGAGAAAATATCCAGTGAGCAGCAGTTGTCTGGACCAAAATGCCTTGTTGATGTCAGAGGTCAGAGTTGAATGGGCAAACTGGTTGGAGATGATAAAAAGGCAACAGGAACTCAGATTATCACTGGTTCCAACCAAGGTATGCAGAATATCATCTCTGAGCACACAACACATCCAACCTAGAGACAGATGGGCTACAGCAGCAGAAAACAACACTGGGTATCACTCTTGTCAGCTCAGAACAAGAAACTGAGGCTTCACACAGACTCACTGAAACTGAATGATAGAAAATTGGATAAATATTTCCTGGGCTGATGAGTCTCCATTTCAGCTGCAATGTTCAGAATGTAGGGTCAGAATTTGGATTGTAGTGTCTGATCATAAGCATTAATAATCATATATAGTTTAATATCAACTTTAGTGAACTCTGAGAAGTCTATAGCTTGGACAAAGCACACAAACATAGCGGGCATATACAATGTCTGCAACGCAGGCAGAAGCTAGTCTCTTAAATGATTCCCCAGAGGTTAAATTCTTAGCCTATCTGTTAAGTAAGTCTCCAGAGGCAAATCTGATAAGAGAGTCCAGATAAGACTTAGGAATTTCTTTGTTACCAAGCCTATATAAGCAGCTGATGTGAGAGCATCAGTAGGATCTTCACATTGGCTTCCAAAGTCCTCACAGATTCTGCTGATCTGTTTTGTTAACTGACTTTTTTGTAATAAACCTTTTTTATTATAAAGTCGTTGTCCGGGGACCGTTTTTCTGCAAAGCCATCCACATCACCTGCACCAGTCGAGATACATCAGGATAATGCACCATTATTCAAAGTGCAAACAATGTCCAACTAGTTTCTTGAAAATGAGAATGAGTTCACTGTACTCTAATGGCCTCCACAATCAATACATTTCAATCCGATAGAGCACCTTTGGAGCAAATATGGAGTCATATCTGGAGTCAATATGAAGCAAAATCTTGCTGGAAAACCTTGCTGAATTACCACGAGGAGTCAAAGCAGTTCTGAAGGTAAAAGAAGGTCCAAACTGGTACTAGCAAGGTGTACCTGATAAAGTGGCCATGATTGTACATTCACCAACAATACAGTGTGCGGTTTGCCACAATTTGAGATTTGAGCAAATATCTTTCTTTGAATACAATTTGCAAATTGTTCTTTGTTCAGGAACTTTGTGCACTTTAAATAAACTGGGAGATTCAGACTTCAGAGTTCAAAGAACAACCCGTCATGCTGCTTTCTAGTCCAAACAGAATTGCTGCATTTAGGTCTTGTCAGAAATGCCAGTTTCTCACCTATAAAAACTCTTATCAACAGAAAAGCTTGAGCTTTTTTCCACTTTATCTTCTTGTTTCCCACCAAAAACAACACAGCATCACTATAGTTCTAATAATTGCTTAAAGTGCTACAGTTTGTAGCTTTTACTCATAGTCAAGTTATCCGTGACTGGACTTCAGGGGCCAGTCAGATTCTGAGAGATGGTAGAAGGTGGTCGTCAGGCCATACCCCTAGATCTGTCCATAGTGTCCAGACTGTCCTTCTGTTACGTTGAGGTTTTATGAGTCTGTGGTGATCAGTGTCTGCAGTAGCTTTCGCAATACAAGTGGATGAAACCTCACCTTCCTCACTGACAGTCTTTCAGCTCAACATAGTTCTCTATTTCCCAGAGCAGACTGAGAGGAAGCAAACATATCATGAAACAATTCCACTACATTTTGGGGCCATTCCTTCCCCATATTTGTTGTTTTTCTGTATTTTAATATTCGGTTAGAAAATAGAGTTCCAGTGAAAGGTGGCTTAAAAATGGAAAAATGAAACAGACGTAAAAGAGGAAGTGATGGCAGCTGCTGACAGTTTTATCTGTACCAGAAAACATAAAAGATGAAGTAGTTTTTTTGTTTTTTGATGTAACTTTGTATTATTAACCACAACCTTCAATCCAGGAAAGACACATGAAGCAGGGAAATCTATCTGCTGTGGACACTCTGTTAAGAAGCAGTGAGGATAAATTATAATTTGTTTGATTTATAATAATCTTCTGCAATACTTTTAGATTCAGTCCTGTTTCCATAAAAAATTTAAATCATTACCACTAAAATAATTTCAAGTCAGTGTCTGTACAAGCCCTCTTAGAGAAATGTGTACTTCCTGGTCTGAGACCATACCTCTGAGATAAACAAAAAACTGAGACCTGACAGACTCTTTTTAATTAAATCTATCTCATACTTTATTGGAAGGCTTTAATGTGAATATTATTATTATGTGAATTAGGAGTATCCCGCCCCTTGCATGATAGCAACCCTGTTATGTAAGCAAGGAATAGAAAATGGATGGATGGATTTGTTTGTACACTATATGAAGCATCTCTATGTGTGAGTGTGCAATTTAAATGATGAGAACTTCCTTATTTACAATAGTTCCTTCTAATTACTTTGTAAGTTTAGAGCTCTTAGTAATTCAGATTTTGAAGTGGTGCACACACACACACACACACACACACACACACACACACACACACACACACACACACACACACACACACACACACA
>JBBBVU010000003.1:11848857-11859986 GCA_037177055.1 Atherinosoma microstoma
TATATATATTTCTGATAATTAGGTGTGACAACTGACTTTCATTCAATCATCAAATGCTATCGTTAGCCTGAAGCAGCTGGTCTTACGAATAAATTAGTAAAAACTGGAATACTTACGATCATATCCTCATGAGAGGTGTCCACCGTGTTAATCACAGAAACCTGCAATCCACAAACAAACAACGAAATATTAAACATAAAGATAAACACTGTTTCATGAGAGATTAGCCAACTACCATTAGCCACTCTGCTAACGAATTGCTAGCCACTTGATACCGTCAGCAGCTAACGGTAAAAGTTCAACATCACCGACATTATCAAAAAATTGGCCTAATGCTGAAATTAAGAACGACCATGGCTTACCATGATTGAAACTAAATGTTAAACGTTCTCCCTGGTGTCTAAAAGGTTTTAACCGGGTACGCCAACTACTCCGACGTGGCAACAAGTACACAAGCCGCTTCCACCTAGTACGACCGCACTTCCTACCGACGGGAATAAGGAAGGGTCAACAATGGTTCCGCATAGACCTAAGCAAACGCAAAAGAAAAACCATCTAACAAACACAAAATGTGTTCTGTGCCCTTTCATGAGATTTGACTGTTTTACAGAAATCAGAAGATGAACTGCTCACGTAATCAATACTCAGGCTTTTTAACGAAGAAACGGAAATGTTTTATTACTGGCATTGGCGCAGCTGTGATTTGTCATGTGACCACACGATGGCGCACCAAACCTACAACATTTTGCCTGAATTCTATATTTATCTGAACCCTGAAGTGTCAGGTTCCACCGACCGCTAGCTCTCCACTTTGCCCACCAGTCTCGCCATGTTGTCAGAGTAAATCTGTTGCTCTAGTTTCATTACTTTGCCACAGTTTAAAACTTATCCTGCGAGTGTGTCAGCTGTCAAAGTACAACGATGTCGGCCGTGTCCTACCACATCTCCAACTTGTTGGAGAAAATGACATCTACTGACAAAGATTTCAGGTACAGTGAGAAACAGTTGAGCAGCAGTGACAGTGAGATGACACTTTTTGAATGCGCCTGATGTAATGTGTTTGGCATTTAATTACACTGTGGACATTTGTGTGCTATTTCTAAAACCAGTTTCTAAAGTTTCTAGAAACTAGATATGTAGAAATGCAATTCCATGTAATTGTTTTAATTTTCAGCCAATTCACTCTCTAAATTGGCCAGAAGGGGTATAAAAAATACAGTAAAGACAAAATTTTTACTTCCCACCTTTTTAACAATCTGTCAAAAACCCTCATAAAGAAGTCCACAATCATATAGAAGCACTATCATAGAAGAGACGGCAATTTAAAAACAACAAAATTGAAATACTAAAAACAAAAAGAGAAAAAAAGTTGATTGTATGCAAATATGTGCTTTTTGCATTGAATTTGATGTGTGTGTGTTTTTTTTAAAACAATTAATGTAAATAGGCTTAAACTTTAGATGAACGTGTCTTAGTGTATGCAAATAACTCAGAAGAACTCTCACAACTGTGTATATTTCAATTGTCAAGTTTTCAATTCAGGTTTATATTCTATTATTGATTAATCAGATAACCAACCCTTAATTGATCAATTGTTAAATTATTTTGTCAACATTTTTTTATATAAATAGTGGAAGATTTTTGCTGCATTGTAGAACAAACTACTGTCTAAAGGCCAGAAGTAACAATCATCCAAAAAAGGGCATTTAATCATCAGTTTGGAAAGTAGAACAGAAAATTACAGCCATCTTTTCCTTAAAAGTATCTAAATTGATTAGTTAATTGTAAGAGTATTTGGCTATTTTCTATAGATGAAATTAAGTTTGTGATTAATGTTTCTCTAAATTTCAGCCATTTTTATTTTTTCTTAATGATTAATGGATCATTTGTTTTGGCTGTTGGTCTAGTTATTTCCATTACTTTGTTCATATTTGATGTGTTGGACCTGTATGAGTGCAGGTTCATGGCCACAAATGACCTGATGTTGGAGCTGCAGAAAGACAGCATTAAACTGGATGAGGACAGCGAGAGGAAAGTGGTCAGCATGTTGCTTAGACTGCTGGAGGACAAGAACGGAGAGGTGCAGAACCTGGCTGTGAAATGGTAAAACTTGCAAATAATCACATTCAAAGTTTGGGGGTGTACAAATAATTGGTGCATTGGTTCATTCTCATCTGGGCTGGCCGGTTATTTCTGGGGTGGGGGAAGATTTGGACCACAGGCTGCAGTTCTCTTACTGGTGCAGTATGACATGGTGCTAACTTTCACCCACTTTAGTCATTCAATAATTACTTGTCTTGTTTGGTGCAGTTAGTGGAGGATGGATGGCTTCTTTTACACCAGCCGAGGTTCGAACCAGGAATCTTTTTTGCTCCAAATATATGATCTTATATTTAAAATGTAGTTTTAATACTTAGTTTATAATTTTAAACAAAACAAACTTGTGAATTCAACTTATTTTATACACTTTTTTTTTCATTAAACAATAGGTTTTTATGTTTGATTCTCTGGAGCATCTCTTGATCAGCCGTTATGAAGGGTTAGGACGTTTATCTGCAATTAGCAATATTCTTTTTGCAGTTTTGTTTGTTATAAAAACAGTACCAGCTCTGTAAAAGTGATACAGGTTGAATTAAAAAAGAAGATCAATAGTTTTCATAAAATTTTTTGACAATACCAACCATCATCATACGTTGGCATTTTAGACACTCACCATTTTAATGAGCAATCTCTCAAAAGGTTAAATCTTGAAAATAAAACGTTACTTAGTTGAATAACACTATTTTTTCTGGGCATTTTGATTTAATTTGGTCAAGTAAAGTATTAAGTTGGTATATCTGTAGCTAGTTCTAGTTACCAGTTTTTGCAGCCATAAACTGAAGTTTATTGTGGTTATGTTTAATATTTTTTAGCCTGGCCCCTCTGGTGGGTAAAGTCAAAGAGCCTCAGGTGGAGGCAATGGTGGACACACTGTGTTCGAACATGACGTCAGACAAGGAGCAGCTGAGGGACATTTCCAGCATCGGATTGAAGGCTGTGATCGCTGAGCTGCCACTGTCCTCCTCAGGTGAGGGCTGATTGTTGTCTCAGCTGTCTCATAGTGACAGAACTGGTGATATCCGCTTTCTGACTGAAAGATGACAGAATTCCTTCTGTGACTACAGCAGTTTGTGATGTGAAACCAAGATTACATTTGTCTGTTTTCTAGTGACTGCCCTAAAATTCACAATGACCAGATGTCAAGACAGAGAAAAAAGATCATAAAGCAACACTAGTTAATTCCAATGAGCTGAAACAGCTGCACAAAAATGTTAATCTACAAACAACTTTGTCTATGTACTTTACATTTTTGTTTGAGTTTTAAGAGTGATGTTTCTTTTTAAATCTTCTCCTGGGTTCTTCTGTTTTCACGGGTTGACAGGTTTATCTCTGACAGCCAGTGTGAGTAAGAAGATTACCTCCCAGCTGATTGCTGCTTTGGGAAAACAAGAAGATGTCTCCGTTCAGTTAGAGGCCCTGGACATCCTGTCGGACATGTTGGGAAGGTAAACATGGGTCTGTCTTCAGACAGAATTTTGTCTGTGCGTCACCCACCTCCTTATGTCATGCAGGGCCTTAGAGGTGGGTGGGATGGGGAAACTCATCGTGATTGGACCGTGATCATCCTGAAGCTCAATCTTTATTTTGATTTCTGTTGCGCACCTATGATGTTTCACGACTGCGTCTTGGACAGCTGTGTTTCTATTATGTTTCAAATGATGCTTGAGTTGTTATTTTTCTGCAGGCTGAGCGGCGCGCTGGTCAGTTTCCACAGCTCTTTGCTTTCCAGCTTGTTGCCTCAGGTAAGAAGTATTCAGCCTGACAAACTCCAGCTATGCTGATATAAATGCCGTAAAGTTCAACTCGTGAAACTCTCCAGCTGACACCTTGACAAGGAAAGATTTGATTGGGCAAAAACAAACATGGGTAGATGAGCTACAGATTCATAATAAACAAGACACTCTATTAAAGTTAGTTTTGTAAGAAGTGGGCTGTTGGGACAGTTTAGACCTTTCTACCCGAGCTGAGGGATGCACATATACTTGCTCCATGAGCTTCAAGTAAATCTGTGACACAAGAGCAACACCATGTAATACTTTGAAAATGAATTAATAGTTGGAATATTGTCCTGCTTGTAGTTAAGGTTAAGGTTTTTCACTGGTCTGTTCATGTTTAATTTATCAGTTCATAGCTTCATAGCTTCATTGATCCGATCATTTTTCATCTGTATGCTCCATCAGCTAACCAGCCCCAGAATGGCGGTCAGGAAGCGCTCCATCTTGGCTCTTGGTCACCTGGTTCCTTGCTGTAGCCCTGCCCTTTTCTCACAGCTTACTGGACACCTGTTGACAGAGTTGGGCAAGGCTCCGCCCGCATCAATGACGAGGACGTATATCCAGTGCTTGGCAACTGTTAGTCGACAGGGCGGCCATCGAGTTGGTGAGATCTGGCGCTTCATTATTGTTAGGCTTATTTATGTCCCGATCAAAATGTCATGTCACCCTGTGGTTGGTGCAGTGGAAGACCCGAAAGGCTCACTGACATCAGCTGACAAACTCACATTGTTATCGATGCAGGTAAAGATTGTTAGTGCAACTTCATACGGTTAGTGTTACAGGCTCTCCCCACCAAATAGTTTAATGGAACTCAATTCCTAAAAAAAGAGACAAGTTTTCTATTGATGTCATATATAATCATGCTGTGAAAATCTAATATGATAACAGTTTTCTTATAAACTGAGGGAGGTGATGACATAAAATGGGGTATGTTGATCAGTAACTGAAACCAGGTGTGAAGCAAGGGCAGGAAGGAGAACTAAACAAGATTTCACAGGGAATAAGGCTTGAATTAAGCAACCAAACACCCCTAAAACAGGAACTTTACAGAACTAATAGAGTACATAAAGATACTAAAACTAAAGACCATGACATATCGGTCAAAGCGATCTTATTTCAGCTTGATAATAGATTTTATTTCTTGGTTTTTTTGTTGCTGTTGTGTAGGTGAGCATTTGGAGAAACTGATCCCCATGGTGGTAAAGTTTACCAGTGTTGAAGATGATGAGCTGAGAGAGTACTGTTTCCAGGCCTTTGAGGCCTTTATACGCAGGTATGTACAGACATGCAGACTCTGACCAACTGTCATCACTTCAGAAAAGATGAACTCACTCCCATTTCCTACAGCTTTACTTTAACTGAAGCTAAAATTGTTCTCGTCTGACCCTAAACAGCCTACAGCTATCTTTTGTCCTAATCTCAAATTTTCCTATTAAAATGTAAATACTTATGTTAGGCCAGATCCCTGTTGTCCCCTAAATGAATATAATACAAATACACACATCCCTCCACTTTTACCCTTTGACTTTTGCTCAATAGGTGTCCAAAGGAGATGTCACCTCATGTTGCCACGGTGACGCAACTCTGCCTTAAGTTCATGACCTTTGACCCTAACTACAACTATGATGATGGTGAAGAGGAGGAGGAAGACAGCATGGACATAGAAGATGGACTTGATGAAGGTTTTTTAGACCTGTTGGTTTGTTTGTTGACCGTCTGTCAAGTCTGATTCATTTTCGAACATTTATTCAGCAGGACAATATATCGGAGAAAACTAATTTTGATAAACGTGCTTATTGAAAAATATATTTCTTACTTTTTTTTTTCTTACAGGTACACTGTTTTCTGCACGAGGCATTCTGGTTAACTTTTAATTATATTTTCCCTTGAAAATATAACCTCTCTCTCATCTCCAGAGTCAGACGACGAGTACAGCGATGATGATGATATGAGCTGGAAGGTGCGCCGCTCTGCAATAAAGTGTCTGGAGGCGTTGATCAGCACCCGCAGGGACCTCCTCCTCTCCTTCTACTCCTCCATATGCCCCGCTCTGATGGCTCGATTCAAGGAGCGTGAGGAGAACGTGAGAGCCGACGTCTTCGCAGCATTTTCAACGTTACTGAGACAAACTCGCATGGGTTCAAGTCACCATGGCCTCATCGTGGCAGGTTCAGACCCGGGGGCGAGCAGGGAGGAGGAGCCTGCCGTTTCCTTGCTGAAGAAACAGGTACAGAATCATGCAGTGGATGGGTCTGAAATGGCTTGTAAAGCATCAAAGTGAGTTTAGATGAAACAATGTTTAAACATCACCTGCTAATTTAAAGACACATCATATTCACATGACAAATCAGGAAATATTTTGCTTGTCTTCTTGAAAAAAAGGGAAAATGGTTGAATGTTTCTTTCAGTTGAAACTGATTACAATGCAAAAAAAGAAAATAATCTTTTTGACTGGCTGGGCTGCATGTGTATATTAGAAGCAAAAATAATGTGAGAACTGAATTTACCAATAACCAGCATCTTCACACGTTATGACAGAAAAGTTAACCTGTTCCATACAACATGTAGTGAGATTTTCTGGGTTAAATCTTTGGTGTAAACATGTGTGTGTATTTCTGAGTCCAGATTCCAGTGATTGTAAAGGCTCTCCACAGACAGTTGAAGGAGAAGAGCATTAAATCTCGACAGGGCTGCTTCAGTCTCCTCACTGAGCTGGCTCACAGTGTACCTGGAGCCCTGGAAGAGCATATACCTGCCCTAATACCCGGTACATGCACACACACACACACACACAAAACGAATCATAAAACAATTTTAGATGTAAAATGAGCATCAGACAATCTTTCACTGATATAATGTTAATTATATTAGTGAAATTATATGAGTTAATCATATTAACAACTCATATTAATGTCCTCTCTCCTGTTTTCTAAAACTTAGAAATAGACGTTCACGCACACAAATTTCTTCAGCTTCCTTTCTTTGCTATCTGTTCCTCAAACTGAAAACCTTCCAACATCTGTTTGTCTTTTCCCCTCAGCTGCTTCATTTTCTCCCTCTGCTTTTCTTTTTCTTCCATCTATTTTCTCTCTTTTCCTGCTATCTCATCCCTCCTCCCTCCAGGAATTGTCTTCTCCCTGACAGACAAGTCCACCTCCTCCACCATGAGGATTGATGCTCTCTCCTTCTTTCACGTCCTCCTCCTCTCCCACCCTCCTCAAGCCTTTCAGCCACACATGCAGGTTCCTCAGACCTCTTTTAATGTTCTGCTGTTAACATTGTTACAGTTTTCTCTCCTACTGTGGCATCTGGAAGTTTTGGATGATCTTAAAAGCAGTATGTTTTGCTCACAGGAGATTATGATGAGTTGGCTGAGTGAGACAAAGAAAGAAATATAATCAGTAAATGGCTGTTTAATCTTCCATGCCTATAGCAGATGTGTTTGAAAATGCAAAAAATACATGTGTGTATATTTTTATCAAAAGCTTAACCGCTGGTTACAAAATGCATCTCACATCAGCTGCAGTTCATTTTATTGTTGCAATGGAAACATTTCTGCTTGCAGGCAAAGAGTTTTAAAACAAGTTTGAAATTTAAACATATGTTATTCAGAGAAGTAAGAGACCGAAAAAATAAAAGAAGTAAAAAGACCAAAGTTTTGACCAGAGAGGAAATGAAACAGCCATCTGTTGCTACTAAAGAACTAAAGCAGAGAGTTCTGGTTTTGCCTTTACGTACTGTATTTCTGGAAGCACAGCATCAGAAGAGGATTCTTTATAAACTGTAATTAAGAAATCACAGAGATTATTCTGATGATCAAGCTGATCAAGAAAAGAATCACAATAAAATAAAGTCTGACTTCTACAAATTATGACCAAACTACTACTTTTATTCCCTCAATACCAACTTGTCTTCCACTTTTCCACTACAAGACCAGAGTACATGTTGTGCTTTTGACCAAAGAACAGAAGAAAAGAGCTTTTGCTGATTGTGTGACACTTCCTGTACTCATCCCGGCTGTGTTCCCTGCAGGTGCTGCTGCCTGCGGTCTTGGCGTGTGTGGAGGACACTTTCTATAAGATCACCTCGGAGGCTCTGCTGGTCACCCAACAGCTGGTCAGAGTGATGAGGCCTCAGGGAGAGAAGGCCGCAGCTGGAGGATTCAACCCCAAACCGTTCGTCAAAGAGGTACAAAGGTTCAGGGGTGTTTTCTCTCATCTGTGAGGTTTTAATTTGATTGTCCTCTGTGTCTTTTTGGCATTTTTTTAAATTTTCTGGACAGCACAGTTAAAGGTTGAATATGGAACATTTTTATTAGAAGCTATATTTAAAAAAAAAATAAATAAATAAAAAAAACTCGACGAGGCATTTAGAGGGATGTAGAATGAAAGTACAGCATTTCTTTAAAAAAATACATTTAGCCTGAAATATAAATTTTGAAGGGTTCCACAATGGCGCTATGTTTACCAGCCAATAGGGGTCCGCCCTTACGGGTTGCCAAATACGGTCTCTATGTTCCAATAGTATGTTCAGCACAGCTCGGCTGGCACTGGGAGAAATGGCAGAGTCGGCAAGACAAGCAGCTGCGTTTGAGCCCCGGAGATATCGTTATCCGTTTTAAAAGAGGAATGATCGGAGAATAGCAAAAACTAGAGTAAGTTTAGGTGAAGCCTACACTAGATGGACCCACGTAAAAAAAATTCCACGGCATCAAAACACACGGGGAAATGGCTACTGTTCTACTTTATCGATAAGCTAACTCTGTCTAACTTGGCGAACGTTAGCTGGCAGTTCAACTCCTCTGCACTTGACGTATCGGCAGCGAACTCTGCAACCCAACACCTGGATTAATTTTTCTACCGTTGCAAATGCAATTTAGACACACTAGATGTCGCTATTGTGCCCGTATTCCATATCCAACCTTTAATGCTGTTGACGTCATGGTTTTCAAAGATGGGCTGGAGTAGGACTCTTGTGTGATTATGATTTTATGAGAAAAAGTACGAGTTGGATGGAGGTTCTGTGCTGATTTGAATCAAGAAGAATTTTCTATTTCAACCTTGTACTAATGAACGAAGCATCTGGAAAGGTTCTTTCAGATTGTAATTTTGGGAGCAGGTGGTAAGAGGATGACCTGGAGATAAGATCAGTCTAACTGAGGAAAGCCAGTGAAAATATGAAGTTACAACAGAGAAATGCAGAAATCTAAACACAGTCAAAGCAAACGTAAGCAGAACCAAAACATACATATCAAGTCAGTCCGTCAAATCTATTTGAATACTTTTTAATGCACCCTTCCTAACTGCTTTTCTGATGTGTTTTTACTCTTTAAAGGTATATTCACACCTGATGATGTGTTGTTTCTGTTTCAAGGCTGCAAAGCTCCAACTAATTTCTCTAATTTACCATGTAATGCAGCCCCATGTGCACTGGTACCTGTATGGTCATTTAAGAGAAATATGGATATGCAAACTTTGTTCACACAGACATGCAGAAAAACAAAGCAGGTAATGATAGGTGAATAGAGGGATGCAGAAAACTAATTTACACGCAACAAAAACACCAGCAGGTGTCATTCTATCCAATTTCGATTTGTTTGTGGGGAAAACAAGCTGGTACTTTTCTTCAGGTAATGAAGATTTCTTCTCTGTTTCACCATCTTTGATAGACTGTGAGAGGTCATATGTTTGAGAGTGGTCATATAAATCAGCTGCCAGAACTTTTTTACGTTTTTGAGTAGGAGTCAGTTTCCTCCTTCTTGTAGATTTATTCTGGCCGGCCTAATTGCCCTTTCGTGGATTCTTCTCCGACAATGGAAAAGCCTGTTATTGTTTACATTGTTTTACGTTGTGTATTTAATTTATACTCTGTTCCTGTTCTCGTCCCTTCACTTATTTTTCTTGGATTAGCTGTTATTTAGGGCCAGATGTGTTTTGTTTCGTCACCTGTTCTTCATAAAATGTTGTTTCCCCAAGGTGTTTTCAGCAACAATGACGAGGCTCAAAGCAACAGACATCGACCAGGAAGTGAAAGAGAGAGCTATTTCCTGTATGGGTCACATGGTGTGTCACCTCGGCGACCACCTGGGGGCTGAGCTGCAAGGAGTCTTAGCAATCTTTCTGGATAGATTAAAGAATGAGATAACAAGACTGACAGCCGTTAAGACCATCACGCTCATCGCAGCTTCCCCGTTAAAGGTTCATGCAACTTTTTTCATAAAGATCACTTTTTGGGGAGGGGGTGGCGCTTTTTTTATTTGAATGGTGAAAACAATTACCCTCCCTTTCCAGATTGACTTGTCATCCATCCTGCCAGAGGCTTTGTCTGTGTTGGGGTCTTTCTTGCGGAAGAACCAAAGGGTTCTGAAGCTCGGCACGTTGGCGTGTCTCACGGCGCTGGTCACCCACCACGCTGCCAGCATCAAGTCTGCAGCCCTGGAGCCTGTGCTGAACGAGCTTCCCCCTCTGGTGGATGAAAGTGACATGCACGTATCACAGGTACTGATTCTAACACAGACACACATTAATCCTTTTTTTTTTTTTTTTTACAGTTTCAAACAAAGCACATAAATAATGCCAAGAAAGGATTTATGAATAAAGAGATGCTGAACATAAAGGTGTAAATTACAAACTCGGACAGCTGCAGAATTTTTTTCTGTTAGAATAGAAAATATTTTGTAAATATATGTATGTGTATTCTGTATAAATGTGTCTGGTTGTACTCAGAACCAGTGATTTTAAGTTATTCTTAGTAAAACAAACCTTTGATTAAAAAAACAAACAAACATGTCATGTTAGAAAAAATTGCTTGGATGCAAATCATCAAGTACTTCTGGTTCTGGAATTTCATATAAGACCAAATTGGTTGGTATTTAGTGATGCTGTGTTCACACATGAACGCTGGAGATTTATTAGAGACTGTGCAAAAACATCAATATGCACTTATGCTGCGGATTTACTGCTGGAGATTCCCTCTCACAGCTGGGAATATTAGTGGATGCATCTGGAAACAGCAGTTGGATTTATACCGTAAATGCTCTGGAGAATTTGCTAATGTGCGACTTATTACCCAGGGGTTGAATAAATATTCTCTGTAACAAGTCATGATGAAATGGTGCAATGAAACTTGCCTCTGTGGATCTCATTTGAATAATAGATCTTGGGCATTACAACCAAAAAGAACAAACACACACACACACACACACACACACACACACACACACACACACACACACACACACACACACACACACAC
>JBBBVU010000003.1:11882674-11893538 GCA_037177055.1 Atherinosoma microstoma
AATCTCCCGTTATAGATAAACAATCAAAGTCAACACAGATTATTGACAGTAGTTCAGCAAAGTCTTCAAAAAAGCTTAGACAGATAGAAGGAATATACTGTATTTATTAATGGAAATAGTCCAAATCCACGAAAGATTCATGATACTGGGGGGGGGGAATCGGGTCCAGGTCCGGTCAGAACAATACAGGAGGGGGCCAGAGGCAGAGAGCAGTGTCAGGTCCAGGTCCAGGTCCAGGTCCAGGTCCATGTCCATGTCCAAAACAACAAGGCAGGTTCAAAGAAAGGCTGGAGAGTCAGAATCCAAGAGAGGTTTGCAGACAATCTGGCAGAGAACTGAGGGTTGCATGGTACTTAAGAGAGGAGTGGAACAGGTGAAATGGATTGTGTTGATTGAAAGTAATTGAAGTCAGCAGGAAACATGCCCAAATAAGGCATGAGTCAGGGAGGCGGACTAAAAAACCATGACAACTCCTCCTCCCCTTTCAGCTTATCCCCGAAGGGGTCGCAACAGCGAATCATCCCAGGATTTAGTCGCACGA
The DNA here is from genome assembly GCA_037177055.1 of Atherinosoma microstoma. Lineage (NCBI taxonomy): Eukaryota > Metazoa > Chordata > Actinopteri > Atheriniformes > Atherinidae > Atherinosoma > Atherinosoma microstoma. The sequence continues at coordinate 11,883,216 of JBBBVU010000003.1, forward strand.
GGCCAAACATTGGCACATGTTTTACGCCGGTAACATGCATTTATCCGAGCTTGGGACTGGCCCTCAGAGAGAGAACATCCGCCTTGGGGCTGCAGAACCCACAATAGAGAACGCCACCGTTACCAACACTGGTGGCAGGGAGGGTGAAGTGTCTCGCCCAAGGACACATCGACAGTTGACCGGCAGGAGCAGGATCACCGTACAACCTGCTCTGCCACTGCCGCCCTTTTCGCCATAATTTACTGAGATCCCAAATAGCGAACTTAAAATTACACCTCAGATGAATTGTGCCTGTTGTGTTACCATGATTTGCGGATGATCTACTTAGATTGTTTGCGCTATGGATAACGGGCGCAAACAGCCTTATTTAAACAAGGATTTAGCTGTGTGGAAGGAGAGCAAGAAAGGCGCAAACGGAAAACAAATGGAGATCATAATATTAGTAGAAGAGGCAAATAGAAATATGGCAAAGACATAATAATGTGATCAGAAGGACTGCAATAGGTGGGTATTTGCCAACAAAAAAAAAGTCGGAAAAACAAGAAGAACACCAGATGAGGTTAAGAAAAGATGTCAAGATATTAGATTAAGAAGAAAAAAAAGCTCATATTGATAGCCTAACTGCAAACCCGCAGCTAGAGCCGGTTAGGTATGTGCACATATTGAAACATGTTCTGTTGTTATTGACATAAATATAAACTCGCCTCCTTTTGACGTTTGTCTTAACAATACTGGTTATTTTTAACATGCAAATAAATAATCTGTTTTTATATAAAGATTTTGTTCCAGAAGTTCAGTCATCGCCTCCCACCGCTCAAGAGAAAATATTCTGAATCAGACTGATGCTCCCACGCAATTCTGCAGCATTTGTTTTTTGCCTCTCATGCAAGCTGCAGCCATCCTTTCTCCTGTTTTATACAGGTTAATAAGTTATGAAAGTTCATATAATAATGTATTTGAAAGCCAAGATGTTGTTTTGTATTTCGAATGGTTTGAAGAGAGGATTTTGTACTTGAATCTTGTTTTAAAGTAAATGAACCGTCCTCATGTACGTACCTAAGATGGCGGCATCTGCCGTGGACTTCAAACTCCCAAACTGGCTCTCAACACTTTATTCTGGTTTACTGTCATGTTGAAATGTAGACATTTACTGCTTAGATAGTATTTTAGTGTTTTATTTGATGTTGTTAATTGTATTTTGAATCTGTGAACAAAATATAAAGATAAGTGCTGGCTTTTCAGTTTGAATAATCAACAAGGGTTGATTATTTCATTTAGCATTGTACGCGTGCTTCTGTACTTACCCACATTAGTGTGGCCTGGGAAAACCTGAGATGTATCTCATTCTCCTGACAGTTAAGGACTAAGAAAATGTCTAATAATCTGTTTAGTATAACTGTTTGGTTTATATTGGTCTAATGTTTTTGGAATTGCTTTGATTATTGTTCCTGAAATATGTATTTCTGTATATATGTTTAGAGGCACAAAATAGTATTTTTGTATTCTGCTAAGAAATTCGGCTGAGTGGAGCTGCAGAAGCACGGTCACCTGTCTCATCCTTTTCCTGTATTATACAGGATCTACCTGTTATGGGCTTGTACCCTAGACCGGACCTGTAACACTTGCGTTGATTATTTGACTAAAACAACAGTAAAATGAATAAACCCAGTTTTCTTCAGAAATTAGCTAATATGGGGAGAAAAGTGAGCTAGCTTATATGAACAAAGTTTAGAAGAGACAACAGGCTAATGTTCCACAACTTTCCATCAGACCAGCTACTAACTGACCCACCTTGCCTTTGAAAGAACTGGGTGACATACTTTCGACCCCTCTCTTCTCGAGTTTTGGCTTTTTTTCCTTTCTTTTCAAACTCCCCAATTTTTGAGGCATCCTGCCGTCTCAGCATCCATTCACACATTCACACTGTCAGAGCAGGGCAGATCAATCCAAATATTGATATTATCATACATACCAAGGCTAGTATCGGTATCGATCGATACCAGTGTGATGAAATTGATACTTTGCTTGTAGAGGACTTTGGGGGCGAAAAGCCAAAAAATTTGAACGAGAGCCAAATGAATAGCAGGTTTTGCGTTCGTTTAGCTAATTTGCATTGTTGACTTTATTATTCTCAAACAATTGTGGAAGATAAAAAGGAATAACAGAGTTATTTTAACATTTTATTACATTATTTAAAATTTTTTACAAACAAAAATGCTCAGATTTTATATTTCTCTGTTCTGTTTATTTGGCAAAAATCTTTATACTGTTTCATTATGATCATAATTTTGATCAATAATAAAGGCAAAATCAATAAATGTGGAATTTCAAGCAAAAAAATATCAGTATTGATATCGCCAATACTTGCTCTGGATTTACTTAGTATTGGATTGATAACAATCACCCCCTTTCGGTGCCTCAGTTGGTAAAATGTTTTGGGCAAAGAAGTACGTAATCTTGTGATTATTTGAATGTACTACGAGACTAGATGAAACTAAGTGCAACACAAATGGGATGCAAGGCAAATAAATAGACTTGGAAGGATTTTCACATCAGAATCTCTGATTATATTACATTTTTCAGTTTCACCGACCATGCTGACATACCAATGGACTCTGATACTGAGCTTAATGAAATTTAAAACTCAGCTCAGTGCACATGAGCGTCACCAGGAAAAGCGTTTCAAGAACAGAAAGTGATTCCCATGTCTTTGCACCTAATACATAGCTGTCCTTTTACATAGCCGGGTTGGACTGTAAACTTGGGACAGAACTGATCTTTTCATATCTCCGGTGCTTTCTTGACTGTTGAGTAGAGAGGTTTGTCTGCAAGTTTCATTGGCTGATTTATAGTGGAGTTGGTTGGACTGGCCTTACAGTAGAATACAGGCAGGAAGAACAGCTGGGTTTAAGGACCAAAGCCTCTACATCAGCTGAGCTCTTCTGAAAGTTTATGGTAGCATAATGCATTGAGTCAGGCTCATTTGTGGGAATCTTGGCAGTAGTGTTGATTGTAGTCACTTCATTTTTTTGCTCCGACTCCCGGATGTTATCCTGTATCTCTTCATAGACATGATCCTTTCAGGAAAGAATAAAAAATAAAATTTGAACTTTTTCTGTTCATTCCAAACAATATTCAGTTTCCAAAAGTTATACTCTGTACCGGAATAACTAAAATGACAAAATGAAAAATTCTTTCCAAGTTTAACTATATTTCTCAGTCCCGTACAGACACTAACCTCTCCGGGATGCTGTGCTGCTGCTCTGTTTCCTTTGTTTTTTGAATGTAAAATTTCTGTCAGAAATAAAACAGAAAACAAAACATCAACAAGTAAACAGTTATAAGGAGCACTTGTGATCCGATTGAACATCAAATTAGAATAAAAGTACATCATATAAACATCTCAGCTTATCCAATTGGCTTCGATCAGAAAGAATTTTCAATCTGATCGAAAAAGAAAAATATAACCACGTATACACTCATTTCAATCTGTTTCTGTGGTGGATGTTGTTTCTGTGCATGCCTGAACCACAGCATAGAGGCTATGGCTAAACTTAAAGCCCCTGGAGTATTGCTTGACCGAACTCTTAGTTGATGCGCCATTGCTACTTGTGTTGTGTCTAAAATAATTTTAAAAACAATCATGTCGTTTGGATCATTCAGTGCTCACCAAATTGGTGAGTTCCCCTTATTAAGCTGACAACCCAAACTATATAACACTGCCACCTTGTGGATACATCAAATATATTAACATTCTTAACAGAGTGGCTCTGACAGCGGGGTTAGGTGACGTAATGAGTTTTAGGTAAAGGCCCATTTATGCTCTACGCAGAAGACGGATACGCAGACGGACGGACAGTTTCGTCCGTGTTCTGCGTCGGTTACGTGCGTAATTTGGTGCGTTTTCAGGGTCCTTGCACATCCATCACTTGATTCAGAAGATGGAGTAATACAACCAGAAACCGCAGTGGCAGTGTTGAGCAGAAACAACCCAGAGAAGAAGAAGAAGAACAGGAATGGGTAGAGGAAAAAAGCAGAGGAAGAATGAAGACGAGGACAAAAAGTTTAGAAATTACACAAGCTTTTGAAATAAAGCTATGTGAGTGTTCAGGGCGTGTTGTGTGTTTTAGAAACAACTTTATAGCTGCACGTTACCGCCACTAACCAGTGTATGAAACTAACGTTGCATCACGGGGGTTAGGAGTTATCTGTGAATTCAGCACTGCTCACTAGTGGAGGTCAACCATGGCAACGTAAAAGACCCATGAAAGTATAAGGACAGCGACGCATGAAAACGTTTGTAAAGGAGGTTCCCATGCTCACTGCCCCCATTGTTGTGTTTGAGTGACGAGACTCGTGACGCTGCTGGTGACAACCTCCCAATGAGCCTCAATTCAGCTGTTTAGAAACCTACGGGTCACCTGATAGAAGGTACGTCCATATCTTTTACAGTCCTTGGCCTTCATTTTTCAAACAAATGTGGAAATGAGAGAACATCTGATCGCAGAAATGATCCTACGATTGGAGTCACGTGCTACACTGACGTCCAAATCAGTTCAAATTGATAAATGCTGAACCTTGCCTGAAAATAGTTGATTTCTGTCATACGTTCATTTGATTAATGAGGGCCATTGTGAGCATATCAACAGTTCAAATATTAAAAATAATAATAAAAAAAAACCTTAATCTTCTTCCAAATAAGTACCCCATGTGCATGTAAAAAGCATTATGATCGTATTAAATCTTTTCATGAGACAAACACACAATTGATCGGATCAATTTGTCTAGGCTCCATGTTCATGTCAGCTGGAATCTGATCAGACTGATTTCAGTCAGATACATGAAATGAAATGTTTGTCCATGTAAATGTAGCTACTGCTTGGCTCTCCAGTTTGTACAAGAAGTGTACAGTACCAGGTCAAAGTTTGGACAGATCAACCCATTCATTTTTGAATAAATAGAGATGTAAAAACTTTTTACTGGTATTCTATGTGAAACAAGGTTTTGTATGGAAACAGAGCATGTATGAATATGTGCTTCTTGTTGTTCAAGGAAATTATGTTTGTTCTTACGTTTGTAGAAAAGAATGAAAGCTGTCACCAACAGCAGGGTCAGCAAAACTGCACCAACAATCAGAAAGTTTGATATCCCAGAATCACCTGAAACATACACCACATAACATAAAGAAAACATTCACTGAACAAGACAATATCACCTGCATGTGTTGAGGATTAAAAAAAGGCTTTTACATTAATTAAATTTAAATATTTCTTGATTTTCTAACCAAATGCACTCTTGGCAGACAGTACCACTTAAAAGTTTAGACACATCCACTCATTCCTTTTGAATGAGTGGATGCATCCAAATCTTTGAGTGGTACTGTATATTATTTATTTCCCAACTTGGCATGTTTGATGGATAATATTGGAATGTAAAACAAACAAATCTTCAATCTGACCCACATTTAGGGAAACTTCATGAGTAGGGACTGGAGATCATGCATGCCAAAAAGCTTATATTTGGAAATGGTTAATTCAGATTATATTAATCACAATTAATTAATCACATGTTTTCTTAGAGTTTTGCTTCTTCCTGTCTTATATGTAGCGTCCCAGTTAGTGCCTTTCTTAGTTGTGCCTTTGTACATTTGGATTACAAATTCACACAAATAATATTTAGATCTGATATATAATTGAGCAATGAATACATATTTTTTTCCCTTTCCGAAAGTGTCAGACATTGACGATTCTATGATAGAAACTGGCCTCTTGTGACATCACTGCAGATTTTATCAGTAAGGTTTGTGGGAGGTGCAGGAAATGGAAAAAAAGCAACTTATATGCAACTCTGGAGTTGCTTTTTCTGCACTTATCATTTTTATTAGAGGGCTAGCCTCTAAAATTCTATTCACACACAATTCGCTCAACATAGCATAAAACAAATTACAAAAACAAAAGTTGAAAAGAATTAGAGGAACTGTTTCTGGCTGACTTTAAATAAAGCATGTCTGAGAAAACTACCATTTACAATTCAGGCAGCACTCTCAGAAAAGGAGCATAGATGCTCTGAATCAGAGATTAAGTGGGAAGAACAATCAAGATCATTTGCAGCTATGATAAAGGTTCAATAAACACTATTTGTAGTCTTGTAAGATGTGGTCAAAGAGACATTTCATTATCTTTGGTAAAGGTTTAAATAAAGGTTTGATTAGAATAACCCCTTTTTCAACAAGGAAATTATTCTGAATAAAATTTTGATGCCTAAAACTCCAAAAGTGCAGATCCTCTGGACATTCATCCTTAATCAGGACCAGATTACATCCACAGAATAAAACAGCATGACTTACCAACATTCAAGGTCATTCTGTGGATGAACGTGTCACTATGTTGTTCATCTGTGCTTTCCACTCCACACCAGTATGTCCCAGAATCAGCTGCTGTCACCTCTCTCACTGTTATGGTGATATTTCTGTTTGCTGTATCATCTTTCATGGAAAACCTTGAACTGATATCGGGCTTTGTGGTGTTTACAAGGTGTTGACACGTGAATGGATCTTCTCCTTTACAGATGAATTTTGTAGCATTGTCGACTTGATCATATTTACAATAGTATGTGAACTTCTCTCCAACCACTGGTGATTTTGTGAAGTTAGCTATACTTTCTGAAAATAAAAAATTGTATTTTAGTCATTCCTTAAAGCCTTATGAATCATGAAATGCTGAAGCTGTGGATTACTTACCTTCAACTTTTAGTTGTGTGAGGGATACATGATATTTGTTAACGTCTCTCACCCCACACCAGTACAAACCAGCATGACGTGAGGAGACATTACTGATGGACAGACTGAAACCACTTCCTGTTTCTGTGAGAGTGGATGTTTCTTCTGATTTTAAAGAGGATGCTGTTGTTGTAAAGTCTGCACAAGTGCTTTTTTCTTCTTTTTTGCAGAAAAACGTAATCTTGGACTTGTTCTCGTCTTCACATCTGATGGTAGTTTTAGCTGTTCTATATGCTGTTTGGACGTATGGCTTCTGACAGCCTTTTTCTACAAGTAAAGGAAAGAGAGAAAATATATAAATACAAATAACAGTGTAATGCTGTGTTCATACATTTGTTTGGTTTTAAATTTGATCTGTATGATACAATGGTTTATATTTGTCCAATGAACAGACAAACATTGCTCAAGTTAAATTGGAAGAAAATTAAGCTGTGTAGAAAAGAAATGTCTAAATAAAAGCAAAACATGTTACTGTTATTCTATTATTAAACATACGCACATTCAGTTGAAGTAATTAGATGTCTATCTGGTTATTACTGTTGAATTAATTTTGATTGTTAAAAAAAAGGTAGGAAATCTATATAAATTTGCAACATGAGTGCTTTTAGATTAACAAAGATCATAATTAGATGTCTATTGGGTTATTAGTTTTGAATCAATTTAAATACCTAAATAGAATGTTTTCATGAATAAATATAGACATGAGTGGCTGTAAAATAAAAAAAAAAAAGACTCTTACCAACTCTAAATTCTTTGCAACATATTTTTTTTTTTTGTTTTCATCATGTTTGATGGTCACTTTGAGAATCTTTTGTGAGGTACTTGATTTGGAATCAGCTTCAGGCATTTGATGTTTTCCATTTTTACTGTTATTGCAGATAAATTTAACCAACTTGATGCATAATTTCCTTTTACTCTGGATTTCACAACCTGACGAAAAAACAGACAATTATTCATATCATCTCATTTAGACTTACAGCAGCATTTACATTTTATTTTGTTATTTTTTGTGTGTAGAATAGAAAAACAGAGATGTAAATGTTTACAGTTTCTAATATCGATAATCAGTCAGCAGATATGTATGTATTTGTTGCCCTACCTGTGATTAATATGAGGACAAGAAGAAAGAAGTTCTTCATTTTGCTGAAAGCAGAAGTCGGCTGAGATAAAAGTCAGCTTCAGTTGACAGTCAGTTCCTCTTATCAGTTTTGGGTCAAGTTTGACATATATCAGTGTTTCCTGAAGTTGCCTTTTAAGATGCCCAAATCTCATTGGCCTCCTTCTCCAGTCGTCTGATTTTAGTGATACAGTGTTGTGTTGGTGTCAAAGAAAATATAAAGTGATTTAAACGTATTTCTCCCCCTTCAGACACACTGAGATCAACCAAAATAACGTGATTATTTAGTGTAGAGGATTTTTGTGTTTGATATAAAAGAAAATTGATATGGAATTCAAATTAGGAAAGTATTTGCATATACAGTTGGGCTCAGAAATATTTGGACAATAACACAAATTTCATGATTTGGGCTCTAGTCTGCATGCCACCACATCAGATTTGAAATAAAACAACTGAGATATAACTGAAGTGCACACTTTCAGGTTTAATTCAAGGGGTGGAACAAAAATATGTAATGAAGCATTTGTTGAAAATCCTTTGCAAGCTATGACTGTCTGAAGACTGCCTGTAGTCTGGAACCATGGACATCACCAACCACTGGGTTTCCTTCTTTGTGATCCATTGCTCCCCCGACACTTTATTTCTGGGTGTTTAATCCATGAAACAAACATTTTATAACAAAAATTTCCCTCACCTTCTTAGTAACATTTTTGGAAAAAGGAAGAAATAAACAAATATAGAATGATTAACTAAAAACAAACAAACAACTGAACAAAAAAACAGGACAGATAGAAATCCAATAAGTAATGGGTTACTTTGCACAAATATGAAATAATACATGGAAGTATACATATACATGTATGTAACACACATATCTGTACCAGTGTACAATACAATAAATTGTGGATGTTCAATAAATTATATAATGCAATTTTTTTTTTTAGAAATCACATGAAGCAAAACAACAAAAAACAGGGTCACCATCCCATTCTCTGCTTCCTTTCAACCGTGGTGCTCTAGCTGTGGCACAGATTGGAAGGAAGTTGGACTGCTTGAGGCTTTCATCCTTATAGAATTTTAAATCCAATTTCAGGGCATTTACACATTTATGTTGTTCATAAAATGAAAAAAGGGCATCCACATCTCATAGACATCCTCAAGTTTTTCTTGACATCTCCCTTGTCCATTGTCTAAAGTTGGGTCTCTGAGTTTCCTTCCAGTTTACAGCAATTACACGCTTGCAATAAGCAGAAATGGATTAGTTTGGGTTTTCTTACATTTTCTGGGAACTGTCCAGGGTATATGTGTCATAGATTTATTTAATTTAATTAAATTTTTTCTTTTTATTTCGAACATTTTAGGAATAAAACAAAACAACCACATACAAACTCAATCAACCCTGTAATTTCTTTTCCATGTTGGAAAAGGAATGGAAAGAAGTTGAAACTTATTTATTCCCACCCACTTCCACATCAACAAAGTCCGAAGCCCAGTCAGTTCCTCACTCGACAACCAAAAAAGCAAACACAACAACATATACAAACACAATGCAATATCAATCAATAGCTGATGATCCTCAATAAAATTCTGTACTTTTTTCTTTTTTTTTTTACTGTTAATGCATGCTTTTAACTCAAACTATTTCACAGTTTAATTCTTCTAACTAAAACAGAAAAACTTGTTTATAAAATCACAACCCCCTTCTACATTGAATATTTTCTGAATATTATCTGGTAACAAATTATTTTTTGCTTTGAATATTACTTGAACAGATGGAAATGCCAGTAAGTCCATTAATTTCAGCAATTTGAACTGTAGGAATAATGAATTGGTATGGTCTCTATATTCAGCCTTATATATATATATCTTATTACTGTCCTTTGTATATTTAATGAATAACACCTAATTTTAATCATTGCCCTAAACTTTTGTACAATATAGCTATGGAAGAACAATAGAACGATATAGAATGTGGAGATCTCAATGATCCCAAACCTGTCTTGTTCTGCTTAGTACTGTGTGATGGGGCGGCCCCCTCACTCTTCTTCCTGAGCCCACGGCTGATCCACAGACTATCAGGGGTGCACACCTGATAGGGCTGGGTGTTCATCAGATGTTTGTGTGTGTGTGTGTGTGTTGTTGTTTTCCTGTTTAATATATATTGACTGCATTGGACTGGTCTACAAAAAGGAGTGCAGATGGACCTATTATTGTTTATTGTCATTGAGTTTTGTATCAAGCTGTATTATGATTACATGATGAAGGATGTTTTTGTTTGTGCCTGATGGGTGTGTAGCTAAGGGGGAGGAGCTTAGCTTATTTATGGAAGCCTTCCTAGAGAGAGAGAGGGGGAGAGCTCGGAGACGGAAGCTGAGATTTGTGAGTAGAAGAGGGCGGTGTGTTTAAAACGAGGCTGAACTGTTGTCAG
>JBBBVU010000003.1:11896883-11909582 GCA_037177055.1 Atherinosoma microstoma
GTTCGACTGATGACAAGGCACATCGATTTCAATTGATGTAATTGATAAGTCCATGTGAAAAAAAAATCAAGTTACGCAAAGTGACACCCTCGCTTTAAGAGACTGAGCCAATGTTTTTTCATTGTCTCACAGGCTGTGAGATGCTTACTGACACAAAGCCCTGATTTTTCAAGGTTTTTCTTTAAGTATGTTTTTTTACTCGTTCTTAACTTGCTCCCAAGTCCGTGTAGCTCCAGGGCTGCATCTGCAATAATTAGGTTGAAAATTATAGTCACACATGGCAGAACTGCAGAACCATGAATTTATGGAACACACAAATACCATCCATCCATCCATTTTCTGTACCGCTTAATCCATGCAGGGTCGCGGGTGGGCTGGAGCCTATCCCAGCAATTATCAGGCGAGAGACAGGGTACACCCTGGACAGGTCGCCAGTCCATCACAGGGCCAACACAGAGAGACAGACAACCACTCACACACACACTCACACACAAATACTTCAGCCTCAAAAGAACTGAATGGAAAACATAAAGGAAAGGAAAGGACTGAGGATGAGCTCTGACTGAAAGGTCTGGGCTTTAATAAAGTGCTGTCCGTTTATTGTCCGATTAATTAATCTTGTGTAATCTCGTGAACTTGCGCTTTAACAGAATCTGCAATTTTATGCCAGTATTCCTTCCTGGCTGTTGCTGTGGCAACAGTGTTGCTTTCGGCCTTGATGATTGGTCTAAATTCTTAATTTTTTAGAAGAATAATTGTCTGCTCCTCCATGGTAAAGTAAGCTGTGAGAGGAGTGAGAATACAGTATATACCTGCTTGTGTACTGTGCTTGCTACCAGAAGATTCCACTAGGGGGCACATTTGAGTACTTAGACCAGAGAGAACTGCTGAATATGTAGGGTTCAAACAAACAATAAACATGGAGACAATAGACATGGTTAACATTTGGTTAATTTTGACCTAATTTTGAGATTATGACAAGAAAAAACAAACAAACAAAATTGCAAAAATAACAATGTTATATTTTATTTTTTTACCATTGTTGACCCTGTTACCTGATATCCAGTGAAATTGGTCCCTACCCTGCCCCTACACGTTACTTGCATATTGCAGCTTGCAAACATGTAGTGTTTAAATGATGCCTCAAAGAAATGCAAAATAAATTAGCAAATATAAAGGTATGGGTGACCTGTTGCAAATAAAACAAACTGTTATAGTTATTGTGTTGTTGAGAAGCATTTATAGAGATATTTATTCAGAACATCCTATTGTATATATGTGGATGGATAGATTTCATTTTAAAAACCCAAAAAGATCTTGGTTGCCACTTACCACACCTTGTCCTTGTTCATCAGCACACCTGTGTCCACTCTCCTGATCAGCCCCAGCTTTACTTACAAGTAGACTTGATAGTAGTTATTCTGAGTTGAATAACCAGGCAAGTGATCTCTTCATCTGAGCCTAAAAAGTAAAAAAAAATGAATAAATTAGGAAACAGTTAAAAGATTAAAATAACTACTTTCCTCGCCTCTGTGTGCAATTCAGAACGAATGCAATAAATACGCAATTGTCTGTTGAGACTTCTAGCAAGTAAAATAATTCCAAAATAGAAGATGAAAAAAAGGGTTTCAAGATAAGGCAATGTCCATAAAAAGTTAATTATCCCCATTTTGTTATGTATAAATATACTTTTAAGAAATTGAACTCAACAAGTTAGTCACAGAATATCCATTAGCCCTGTCATCCCTTCATCCTGTCATCCCTTCATCCATCCATTCAGGTTGTATATGTAAAAACTTCTCAGGTTACATCCTATCATGTGTTTTTGCAGGTGCTGAGTATTACAAAGTGTAAGGAGGGTCATGACCTCATCCATCACAACACAGCAACACCATCAGGTTCAGATTTTATTCCATGTCCTGCGTGCTGAATGTGGCTCACAATGGTTGTGTTTACACACAGTTTTCTGAATATTCTGCCTTTAACTACATACCATTGTGGAGTTTCTGAGACGGCTGAGTTTGAACAGATTAACCCCTTAACGCCCTTAACACCACATCTGACCTTTGTTTATTTAATTTCTTTAGATGTAGGTATTCCACTTCATTCAGGCCATTTATTTGCTTTCATTAACTCTTTTTCTTATTTACTTCTCTATTGTTGATTAAACTTTATTCATTTATTGTTGTTAATTTATTTAACATTAATTGGTCCTTATTTTGTTCCAGTTTTTCTTTTCATTTTTTTCCACTGATTTTTCCTCTTTTCCTTTATTTATTCTAAATTATAAATACATTGGTGCTAACGGGTTAAAAATAGTTGTGAAAAAACCCATAAACATTGTATGTATGTATCTATGTTTGTGTATAATTTTTTTTCTTTTTTTCTTTTTTTTTTACTTGTCGGGCATGATGGTCTGGCTGCTGTGTTGTGTTTTCCTAATTCACTCTTTTTTTTTTAAGTTCAAAAAAACTTTTTTTCCCCTCAATTTTTTTTCACTTGTCTTGTTGGGCATTATAGGAGCAGAATGATCTGAGTCATTAAACAAAAGACTAATTCTTAATAGTAATTCAAATAACTGGACACTGATAAAAATAATAATAGATATAAATTTGCTAAATTATAATTTAGTGAAATAAGACATTGTTTTTTTAATTTAATTGACCTGAAAAAATAATAAAAAAACAAACAATACAGTCCTGGACCAATGAGAGCAGTTTGTTGATGAGCAGTGGGCCAAAATACCTGTCGACAGGTGTAGAAGTCTGATTGAGAGTTACAGAAAACTAATGATCGCATTGATTCCATCAAAGTATTGCTCAGCAAAATATTAGCCTATGAGTGACGTAACGTATATTAATTTGTCGTATTTTTTGCTCGTTTATTAAAAATATTTCTATTGAACCACAATTCAATAACAATGTCATGATTTTCTTCAATTTTTTATATTTTATTACTTTTGTCAGTTTAAATTTATTTCGGTGACAGCTGATTTTTTTCCCCTTCTTTAATGGAAAGGGATGAATAATTTTGTCGGTCTTAAAGGTGCTGCTCAATTCCTCTTTAGCACTGAGTTTTAGACTACTTCATGATTAGGTAAAAACTTTCTCCCACATTACTCCCACTTTCCCATTTAGATACAATTACAGACAAATACATAATATCAAATTTTAAGACTTTATGCTTCAGTATGGCTCTTCTGGTTTTTCACTTCCAGAATAAACTGTGTCAGTAAAATGTTCTCATGGATTTTTGTGTACAAATGTAATCTGACATCAGACTTGAAATGTTTGCATAAAAAGATTGCTCTCAGGTCATGTGCATTTTATTAGCATGGGCTAGGACACAACATACTCAAAGGAGCAATTTTAAAGATGTTGTATATGAATAGTATCTGCATGTTTTACTGAGAGATGTAGACCTGAGAATACAATCAACTCATACTGCCAAGGACAGTGAAACTAAATCTTAAGGATAAAAAAATATGACCCTCAAGGGTACTACTTCTTTTACATTAAACAGTACAGTAACTTTTTAACAGGTTTTACAGCTTTCTTGCAGGAAGTGAAATCTACGCTGTATGAAGCTCTTTTCACATAGATGAGCTGCCAGACAGAGGACATGTAGTGTTTCAATTTTGGGAGAGATGCCCATAAGAGATGACAGATCCAGCTCTTAGAATAATAACAGGTTGAGCATTTTACATGTCTGTGAAGCATTAAGCCAGTTAGACCAAACTGGAATTGAGACAGAGGAGGATCCCTGCAGGTGCAGCAGGAGGAGAACACCTGCCAGACCTGAACACAACTGCTTGCTCCGCCAAGGTTTTTAATGTTGTGTAACATGTTCTAAAGCACTGGCTAAAATTAATTAATGCTTTGTCCTCATGGAAAGAAGGTTAAATAATGGTCTTTTTGTTTGTAGTGTCTGGTTACGATGGTTATGGTTTGTAGTATATGGTTATGGTTAACATGGTTACGTTTAGGTTGTCAAACTACTTGAAAAGTTTTAGTAGAGAATCATGGTTTAGTAAGATCTTTTTTCCTCTATTCAGACAATTTGCAGATATAACATACCTTTGACATGTTTCAGCTGTCACCTGAAGCCTTTCTCAGAAACGTCCCCTGACGTGTCGTTGGGGTGTTATCAGCTGTTCTTTGGAGGCGTGGCCGTCCCAACAAACCTGTCATGTCCTTGTCCTGATTCATGGAGTTGCTGGCCGGCTTCCTGATTTCTATTGCCTCCTTGATCCAACGTTTGAGTTTATTCCCCTCCGATCCAATAACCCTTGCGCCATCCCAATCCATGATGTGGTTGGTCCTCCTGCAGTGATCTGATATGTATGTGTGGGTATAGGTGTACGTGTATAGGTATAAGTACATGTATGCATAGAATATGTTTAACAATGTAGAAGATTTTGTCGGGATGATGGGAGAGGGTAACTGTCGCCATCTGGGGGGGTTATTTTGCAGGATGGGGAAAGGGAAATGGACATTTACATACTGTTCTGATGTCAGTGACACGTTATGTCCCTTTTTCTTGAAAATAAAAAAAACTATTGATCACAAAAGAAAAAAAGGTAAGCTTACAACACACTGCTTTTCTCTTCATGTCACTCTATCGGCTTGCCCCTTGTGTAATGACATTCTAACTCAGCTATTAACAGTCACATGTACCTTTCTGATAAGTTTCCTGATCATCATCATGTGGCTGCATCACATCTGAAAAGTATTGCAACAAGAATAAAGAAACATTTGTGCACAACATCTTTACTTCATATGGCTTGTACCACACATAGTAGTACATTATCAGTTCAGCAGTGAGTTTGACTATGAACATCTCATTGAATCCTGACCTTTTATTACTCAATGGATATAATGCACTTAAACAATTGGATACTGTAGTACAGCCAACTGAATTGGAATGAAAGCATTATGAACTAATGACATGAGCAAGCTATATATAGTTTTCTATGTGAAGGAGAATACAGTTTAGTTTACAGAATCTCACTTTAATATTGTTTACTTGGAATTGACAGTAATATTTAATTATCAATTATTAGTTTACACTGAACTTCAAAATGAATTGAACTGGTGGTCATAACTACGGAGCACATTTGGTAACTTTGAAAAAAAAAACATACATTACTACTGCATGGCCACAAGATGTTATCCTGTGGGCACACATTATTAAGTCATGGCCACAGATTACTTATACAAGGGAACAACATAACTAACATGTGGCTATACGTTAGCCAAGTTCATACATATGGGCAATTATTATCTAGTTTAATTCCATTTCAATGTTGAGATGAATTTCAGTATTGTAACCGAGCTTACTGAGTTAACCGAGCCGAATAGTTTAACTACAAAAAAACAAACACCAAATATTCCCAAAAAATCCCACAAAGTTTGTATACACCTCTCGGGGGATATATGCCCTACTCAAAAACCCAAAATATGATTTACCAAGATGGTCCATTACCATGATATCCTGCAATATGTTGGGATTTATCTCATCTATTTCAGTGAAAACCTCCTTCCATCAGCAAGGGCATTGAAGATGAAACGTGGCTGGGTCTTTCAGCATGACAATGATCCCCAAAACACCGTCCGGGCAACGAACGCCCAGCGACAGCCCCAAAACATCACTGCTCTAGAGGAGATCTGCATGGAGAAATGGGCCAAAATACCAGCAACAGTGTGTGAAAACCTTGTGAAGACTTACAGAAAACGTTTGACCTCTGTCATTGCCAACAAAGGGTATATAACAAAATATTGAGATGAAATTTTGTTATTGACCAAATACTTACTTAGACTAGGTGTAACTAATTTGAATTTACCAATTCATTAAAAATCCTACAATGTGATTCCTCATTTTGTCTCTCATAGTTGAGGTATGCCTATGATGAAGATTACAGGCCTCTCTCATCTTTTTAAGTGGGAGAACTTGCACGAATGGTGGCTGACTAAATACTTTTTTGCCCCACTGTATCTCATGAAAAATGGAGCATATGGCTTTGTTGTTGGCCATCAGTGATTGAAATAATTCATGTGTGTTTCATAGTTATAGAGCCGAATTTCCTGGAGGTCAACCTGCGGTCGTCACTTACCAACAGGCTTTTAAAGCCCTGAGTAAACACACTAAAGCACCCTCAACTCCAGGATTACATAAATCCTCATCAATCAAACTTCATCACTGTCTGACACGGAGGAATGCCATGTGGTATAAGAAAATGTACAACAGTGTAAACTTAATGCTTAAATCTGTGATAATAATGAAAAAGAAAGAAGTCTGTTAATAACTGTCTCTCACTGAAATAACACTCCTTTGTTCATTTTCTTTCCATCAGTATTAATATCTGAGTTTGGTGGGAAGTAAATTTGAGCTAGTTAAAAACAGTTTGAAACTACTTTCAGTAAATAGTCATAGCCTTTTACTCTATCTCCACATTGACAAACACTTCCACTTCTTGTTCATATCATTTCAACCAAATTTAATACAAGTAATCAGAATATAATCCTCCTATCTCTCTTCAGAGTTATAGTTGAAAATCAATCACACTTAACAAAAACAACATTTAAAGCACTTTTTATTGGATTTATTTCTGTATCAGGTTTATATATTTCTGTAAATATCCTTAATTGATTTTTTACTATAACAAAATTATAATATTACAAAAACAAATAAATTAAACTAAAAAATAAATGTACGACTGAAGGAAAAAAGGTGCAATGATTTACTGAGACATGGAAAAATAAATGAGAATGTAGTATATGAGGCAAAACTTTGGTTAATTCTGACAAGCTTGAAAGTCGGTATTTGACGTGTCCACCTTTATACAGTTTGAACCCTCTAAAACAAGCTTTCTTGTCATTTCTTTTTGTCTTCAGGAATTGTTCTCCAGATGTCTTGAAGAACAAAGCTCTTCTTTGGATGTTGGCTCCCTCCTGTTCCGTTCTCTGCCCAGATGATCCCACACTGCTTTGTCAATGTTGATGTCCAGGCTCTGGGGAGGAATCATCACTCCATAAGCCCTGTTGTCACTGATCTTCAGTCCAGTTCTTGCATCATTTGGCATACCTCAGCCTTTTCTTCCTGTTTCTCTTCCTTACGAATGGTTTCTTCACAGTCACCCTTCCACGGAGACCATTTCTGATCAGGCTTCAGCCAACAGTAGAAGATTCAATTGATGGTCCAGATGTATCTATCAAATCCTGTTTCACATCTTTGCAGGAGTATCTACAGTAGATGGACCTACCAATTCTTTCCTTGTCCAGTATCCTGCCCTGTCTAACTCAAGATGTGTTGGCATGTCTTTGAAGATGTATTGAAAGCAATTGAGACTAGGGGTAACTAATTTTGAATAATCAAAGATGCCAGTTAAAATTCAATCTAAGCTAAGTTCTTAGCCAAATTTGGCTTTTTTTGTTAGACACTGGTTAAATACGCAAGTTGTTTATTATGCTTGATTCATGGGTAAGTGTTGTTTTAATTTCTTTTAGATTTAAATTCGGCCTGTGACACTGTGAATCGCAACATTTTCCTCCATTTTTTAGAGTTCTGGATTGGACTTAAGGATTCAGCTCATGCTGTATTATGCTTATCTCTCTAATAGAACATTTTCAGAGACTCTTGTCACTTGTTGTGGAAAAAGTCCTAGAAAAACTGACAATTCCCTCTTTAAAAGATGTACAACGTAATTTAGACCAAGAGAAACCTGAAAACATTACTTTAAAAGTCATGCTGGGATCACAAAATACACTAATTATGTCCATCCTGTATTTATTATTCAACCTTTTGTGTCCATATCATCAGACTGTTGGACAGAAACCACCATGGTAAGTCAGTGTCAGCTTCAGGAGGGAACAGGCCAAAAAGTATAGAATGCCCTGAGAAAACAATTGTGCCTGATAACTGTAGCCTAAAACCTTTGCAAAAAATGTATATAGATTTATAATACTATGTTTTCCTGGACACAACAGAAAGTGGCAATGTGTTTAATAAAGGCTGAAAAAAGATATCAAGAAGAAAGGTGTGAAGATTTTGGAGAAAAAAAAAAGAAAAAAAACCTGAAGGGTTTGATTAATAAATAACATCCAGTTTAACCCCTAAATGTCTGAATTTATTACCGATTATATAAAAAGAAAATATATTGACAGCTGCATGGTGGTGTGGTTGTTAGCACCGCAGCCTCGGCTAGGGAGGGGTTTGAATAGTGGCCTTTCTGTGTGAAGTTTGCATGTCCTTCCCGACACTCCAGAGACATGGTTAATTGGTCACTCTTCTTAATTCTTCCTATGAGTGAGTGTGAGCGTATAATCTTTGTTAAATAAAACACAATTAAACATTAAATAAATGAATAACAATTAATACATAAAATAAAAAATAAATACTGAAAATACAAAATGGGAGTGAATAAAAGCAAATAAATTAATCTGAAGTAAATCTATTACATATAAATAGATCAAATAAATAAAGGCCAAAAGTGGTTTGTCACAAAACTGCAACAACAGGCATCAAGGGGTTAAAAGTTTAGAACACTCATTGCTACAAAGTACTTTCACAATATACTGTCACAAAATTGAATGTGGCAGATTGATGTGACTGAGTCATCAGAGGAGGTCATATTTATTTTCTTTGGGCAAAAATAGATCAATCTAGAAATGTCAGAAGACTCAGTGTCAGATCATCAACAGTTGCCTTAACGAATTTGCTACCTTTAAGGGGCACAGACTTCTTGGACAAGTTATTGTCTTGTGATAACTGGGAATGAAAATGAACAAAAAGGCAAACAAATCCCCCACGTCCTTCCAAATAAAACAAAAACACTCCCAAAAATCCACTAAAACAGTCACTCATACAGTCGCATTCAGTCTGTTCTTCATCACTCTAACAGAGACTTAAGCTTTTACTCATTCAGCCTTGTAAATGTTCTTCTCACCAGCAGGTCGTAAATAACTAATAAATCAGAGCCAGAGTCTTATAAACACCAATCAACTCTGCATGTGTTTAAGCACTTGGATTTGCCTTGCAGACCCCAAACTGTATGAAGTCTCTATCTTATCTGTGTTTTCTTTCCAGATTGGCTGGCGGTCCCACTGATCGCAAACACACTCACAAACCATAATCATACCATGGAACCATTGTTTCATGTTTCACTTGGAGCAGACCACGTATGTTATCAGACTCCAAACCCGAGACATCGGCCAAAAACCATTAGCACTCTGTGAAATAAGGCGAGAGTCCCTCCCAGTCCACACAGCCAAGATACCCAGAGGATTGTTAGGAAAAATGATCTGTGTTATTAGCTGTGAGAGACGGCTTTAAATCGTAGGTTTCAACACAATCAGAGCAATCTGTTGGTGTGTGTGTGTGGAGGTCAGTGTGAGGACTTTCTCTTTCTTACACAGCATGATGCACATTTACTGTGTTTTTTTAAAAAACATTGTCATGTTTTTATTGTTATTTTACACTTCAGAGTTCAGCCATGCTTCACACATTCACACACGCTGATGGAGGAAGATGACATGGAGTCAGTGCTTTGCTTAATTGGCACATTTTCAGTCCTCTTTACCTTAACTAGTCCTTCGATCTGATGTAGCATTTGTTGTGTCGATAGTTGTTGGAATATTCTTATTGGTTCTAACTTCAGGATTTCGGCATTTGGTTAAAGCTGCTGTTATCAATCAATCAATCAATCAAATGTATTTATTTATAAAGCACTTTTCATACAAATAAATTGCAGTTCAAGGTGCTTAACATTAAAAGAGAACAACAACAATAAAACACAAGTATTCATAAAAACAGACCTGGCAAATACCAGTGTCTCCACATGGTGATGCTCTCGATCAGCGCTGACCTAACCCCTCACCAGCTGTATTGGGGAAACTAAAACAACGGCGAAACAAAGGAATAAGAGATAAAATGAGTAACTGAAATAAAATTATAAAGATATAATGGGATACACACAAAAAATAAACAGATTTTTTTTTTTAATCAAGGAGATTGCTGATTCCCACTTAAAAGCTGGGCCTGACATGATTAACAAAAAATTGAGAATTTATTTGACCTTCATTCAGCTGTCTGAAAACAGCTGAGTGAAACCGACAGAAATGTCATATTTGCACATGGTTTCATTGACTAATAAAGTGTACACCCATTTAATGATGTCTCAGGTGACATGTAATTTCTGTCATGTTCAGTTTTTGTTTAAAGAGCCTAAAATGCAAACTGACATGTTTTGCGTGTGTGTGAGAGAATTATTTTCCAATAAATGGCTGTCATTCTTTATAAGAGTTATTTGGATGATTTAATTATATAGTAATAGTGGCACAAAATATAATCAAATTATTAATTGCAGTTATTTCATGATTTGGACATCCACACATAGCCTGTGGGCCCAGTTTACAGAGGAAGAAACCCTAAACCTGATCACCTGCCTCTTACTGCAGCCAATAAGAGGCTGGATGCAGCCGGACAATATATATATATACACATACACTGTATATAAATGTCAGTTTTATTTATTCAAGATGTCACAACAGAATTGGGTGAATTTCAGTTATGGTTCACTGTTAACCAGGGGCTGATCAACAGGTTGGCGAGCCACCACCTTGTAAACGGGAGAGCAGTTTATAAAAAAATGTGATTTGAAAATTTTTTGAGAGTTTCTGTTTCAGGGTCTGAAGCTTCAGTAGTTGCGTTTCCATTACCTCAAGAATTCCGCAAAACCTAGAATATCACAATAAAAATCTGGTAATGGAAACATCTACGTTTCGAAAACCCTCACAAATATCGTTAAAAAGTTGTTACGCTCTCATGAGGTGGTTTTTCAGACCCATCAATATAGAAGTATCTCACAAAAGTGTCATGGAAACAGTTTTTCCGCATTTCCACTTCCTCGGACGTGACGTAGGGGGTCACGTGACCAGTTTGTTTGAGTAATGATGGAGCGGAATGTATAAACGAAATAGGAGATGGAAATCTTTTCACAAATAATTAAACAGAAAAATATAACCGCCATCCTTGATAACAAACAACAGCGTAATGCTCCAAAACATAATACATTTTGAATCTCCATCTTCCTCAAAATGGAGTCTCACATGACGAGATTTTACGAGAATTACGACTAATGCGCTAAACGCCATTCAATGGAAACACCAGAATATCGCAATTGTACTTTGTCGAAATTTTTGAAATATTGCTTTCATTTAGCGAAAAACAGTAATGGAAACGCAGCTAGTGAAAGTTGAGTGATCAATATCAGCAATGAGGCTGATCAATTAAACCAGGCTATATCCTGACTGTGAGATGGAAAATAAACAGGATTTGATAATAATAATAATAGTCTAAATGGATCCATCCTTTATTCCAGCTGGACCACATGTTTTTATTCTCTGTATTAATTCCAGTGCAGACATTAGATGTTACAGAATGATATACATTTTTTACAGTAAAAACCTGCCGGTGTGTTATAGCCTGGCAAACAAAACCCATTTCCTTTCTGAGCGAAAGAAATAGGTCTGGACAGACCGCCCTCCACCGCGGCTCGGCCAAGCTCAAACCGAACCGTGCAATCTGATTTATTTATTTGCAGTGACGTATTCTAGATTTTCTTGCCTCTATCTGATGTCACATCCGCTCTTCACTGATTGGTGTACTCCACTGTCTGTTTGCTTGGGTTTGCTGTGCCCTAAATGTATCGGATGAGATTGTGACCAGACCCAATCGCTGGTACAGCGTTGAGTCTGGATTTCCAGGCTAGGTGATCAGATACGTGAAGCTTACTAATGTAGCTGATTTATTTCATCAGTGATTCTGATAAAAAATTTAATTTGATTCAAATCTAATAACAGAGGAACTATTAGATCATTCTATTTGTCACTATATTATTAGATATATCAAAGTACAGCTATGATCATCTGTGTAATCTAGTCACCCTCAGTGTTGCAGAAGCTCTAGATTTATGTTTGTGAGATGTTTTGCTGCACAGCACCATAACTGTCATCTTCAGCGCTCCTAAAAGAGATGCTGATATCTGTCCTGTATGTTAACAGTTAGTTCAGTTCTGTTTTGCTGATGTCATTTTCAAGTATTTCCTGAAACTCTTCACGTCAGCTAACCCCAACATGGTTCAATCATAAGCAGAAAGAACATGCATTACAGAAACCATCAGAATGATGTAGACATGCCAAGTTTTACATATTGATCAGATTGTGAAAAGGTTTGAACCTTCCCTCTTGATCAGATTGAAAATATATTCCGATCAAGACCGATCTGATAAAGTGAGGAGTTAACATGACGTATTTCATGCTGATTGAACTTTTGATAGGATCAAAAGCGTCCCTTGTGAATTTGTCTAATGCTACCCTGTCAAGAACTCTTGCCCCTCCTTTGCCACTCCATGTAAAATTGTCCAGATTTGCCACTGCTGTTTACAAACTATCATTGAGCACAAGTAGGACAAAAATAATGTATTTTGGTAACCAGAGAGGTGACATACAGACTAAAGTTTCATTAGATGGCATAGATATAGATAAATTAAATGAATTCAGAATTCTTGAGGTGCTAATAGACAATCAAATTAGTTAGAAAGAAAAAGTATCAGTTAATTACAGTATGTTATGAAGTGCAAGTGGCGATCTTGCTGCGCCGGTTCTGGCCCAGGTGTGAATCAGCGCACTCACCACTCCACTT
>JBBBVU010000003.1:11909682-11932687 GCA_037177055.1 Atherinosoma microstoma
GTATGTAAAGCACCTTGAATTGTCCTGTACATGAAATGTGCTATACAAATAAACTTGCCTTGCCTTGCCTTGCCTTTTGAAGAAAGATGGCAGCAGAAATAGAGGCTCTACTCGATGTACCTTCCGTTTTATGTTTTTAGGCTAATATTTTGATTCATTTTGAACTTTAGGTTTGGCTGCACTGATTTTTACAGTGGACAGCCTTCTTTCAGTCAGTGTTCAGTTCGATTTAGGTAAAAAGCTATTGACGAAAGTATAACTTGACGTTATCTTTGAGTCCATCTTTATGTAACCTGATCACTGCAGCAGTTGTATTGTTACAACCTGTTGGGACTTGCTAACCTGGTAACCAAACAGATTTGTCTTGCAGGTATAAATGAAGCATATAGGGCAGGAATGATATGCTTTCCTCCCAATTTGATTGTTCTATGATTTTTTGGGGGGCCGATTTTTCACCAGACCATGTGAAAAAGCTGCATGATGATGATGTCTACAGACTATATCGGGACCCATATTTTCTAAAAAAAAATGCACATCACATGTGAGTCAGTTTTTAAGATGTATGCAGCAGCAATATATGTGAACCAGCTGAAAGTGAAGTATTTAACTTAGGAAAAAAGCTCCTCTTGGCAAAGCAAATTTCCTCAACACAACACAGCAGCCAGACCATCATTCTGCTGCTATGATGCTGGACAAGACAGGTAAAAAAAAAACTGTTTACAATTTAAAGAAAAATTTCAAAATTGTTTAACAAATATTCACAACATTTATGTGAATTGATTTTTTTTCTTCCACCCCTAATATATATACAGAGCAAATGTGTTGCTTCTCATGGTACCGGCAGGTAATTCTAAAGGCCCATTATAAAACTTTTCAACCTTAAAACTCCTCTTTCCAGACTCGTTTGATGGCACAGTGAAATTTATTATGTGCATTTCTAGAACCATTGCTCTAGAACTTTCACATCCGGGACGCCGCCTGCTGAGTTTTGCTTTGTGCATGAGTTACACGCTAGCAAGCAAATGTAAACAAACCAGGCATTTTGAACGCACACCGGTGGATTCAGCAAACAAAACGGTAGAAGACAGGAAGAGAGGGGAAGAGAGGAAACTAAGGAGAGCCAAAGAAGAGCAAGAGATAAGACAAAAGTCAATAAAATACTTTTTTACTGTCTGGAGAGAGCTCACAGTACAGATAGGATCCAAGATGGATACTGAATTAGCCGCCGATAGGGGGCGCATCACTTAAGAAATAGTAAAAATTGAATAGTCTCCCTTTAACCCATTATTGGCTATTTAAGAAGTTGACCTGACCAGCCTGGTCTGGAGACAATGGATACCTATAATTCTCATCAGAGACCTCCACCAATGTTCACCATGAAAACAAGTTTAAAAACAATTATTTAACTCTGTAGTTAAACTCAGGTTCAACAGGTAGATAACTTTCTATTTTGATTGGATTAATGGAACTGCCACAAAAAATAATCTTTGTGAATATTCTTTAGTGCAAAACACATTAGCAAGAAGGAGTGGGAGACAGGGAGCTTATGCTTCCTGTCTGGACTGCTACTGTGTAATTTTGTTTAACACTTCCCTTTTGTTTCCTCCCACTTTTTTACTTTAATTCTAAAGATGCACTACGTAACTTTGCATCCTTAAAACTTTTGATGGCACAGTGGTATTTGGTATATTTCTGGGGCTGTTGCTGCCTAACAGCGTCCTGAGGCTGAGAAACCGCATTTCACAACTTTGTCTGCAGGATTGCTGCTGAGTTTTGCTTTACACACCGTGTCACACACAACCAAGCAGATATCAACACACCGGCTGCTTGAACACACACTGTGGCTGATTTAGCAAAGGAGAAAACTTAGAGTACGGGAAGGATGCAAGATGGATGCTGAATTAGCCGTTATTGGGGGGCACGTGTCTGAGAAAGTCTCCCAAAGTTCCGTAGTGCCTCTTTAAAAACCTGGTCAGCCTTATATTAAATGCTAGTTTGTTGGGAAAGAAACATCATACCTTACCATAAAATTAAACCTCTCACAATTTACCTTACAACAGATGTGGCTAGTCCTACTTTGCAAAAATGCAAAGTGCTTTAATTTATTATTTCAAAGTTGTACAAAGTGTGAAAAAAACTGTCAGTATGCTTGAATATAAGTATTTTTATTACATGTCTATTTCACAATTGGTCGTTATGGGTGGTGTTATTGAAAGTGAGAACTTGTTATTTTGGCAATTGAAATGTACACACATTTATTATAACAAAAATAACATCAGTGGTTACAGGAAAATTCTATCACATTTTAATTACCACTACAGTATGTTCACTATCAAATGAAATTAACTGGAATAGATTTTTGGAAATATTACCCTCAGACAACATAAATCCAAAGAACATAGAGGTCTTTTCTCTTATGTAAGGGAAATATAGATTTTGCCAATGCATTAGTTCCACATTAGAGTGTCTTATCTTTCAGTCGATGACTGTTTCTAATCCTGCAGCTTCAAATACTGCTATTATGTTAAAGTTAGTGTCTCCTAAAATATACTTTAGGTGTGCTTTAGTTTTGACTAAGTTGCAAAATGTTTCAATTTTTTAAAACTTTTTTTTCTTCTGAAAGAAGTAGTCATACGTAGTCATCACTATATGACTCTTTCAGTTGTTTCTTGTGATATCAATATTGAATTGGAATTAATAGCTGTAATAGATATCTGCTGTGTAATTTTCTAACAAATAAATGTCATCATCTATATACAACCCTGATGAAAACAGCTTGGCTCAGAGATGACATATTTCTGCCTTTTGTGAGTAAAGGTTGACCAAAGTACTTCCTCATTCTGAGGAAACCTATCAATAACCTCTGTATGACAATCGCTGGTCACCACATGCAGTTGTATTTGTCACATATTGCAACATTTCCAGTGCCTACTCCACTGAAAACTGACACCAGTGGCTTCCCTATAGTTGAATGTGTGACACATAGGCATCTGGACAAAACCACTGTTGGAGTAAGAACAGGCTGCAGCCATCAACTCTCACACTCTCCTGTCAGACTCATGAAGCTCAGCTATTTTCTTTGACATTTAGCACTTTCTTTTGTCATCTTAGGGAAGATCTCCAGTAACTGCTTTCAGTTTTGACTGCTGTGACATATTTTCTCTCTGGTTCATTCCTGCAGTAAAGATGTTGGGACAGCAGGATATTGTTTCCAGCCAAACACAAACTTTTTCCTTTTTAAAACACCCGAAATAAACATACAGTGAGAGGACCTCTGCAGGAACGTCAGCTCTAAGTATTTCAGCTCTGTGCACCAGGCTCTGTGTCCACCCTGGTTCCCATGAGAATGATCTCTGGTTGGGGCAGAAGTCATTCACTGTCTAACCTCTCTGCCTCCCCCAAAGGACCAATTGCCTAACATTAAGTGAGGAACTCGGGACCCGCCAAAAATTAAGATGTATGCAGCAGCAGTAACAGTAGACTGAGGTCAGGTCGAGCTGAAAATAAGATTGCATTATGTCAAAATAAATAAAATGAAATGATGAGAGCAGCTTTTTATCTTTAAGTCCTCTGGGGCCTGCGGAAGATGGTGCATTAACACGATCCCCTACACAAAAACCTTCTGTTATTACTTTGACTTGATGTATCTCTCTTGACGCATGTTGGGATTTTATCCTCATACACGGATCTGTAAGTGTGTCTCTAATCTCAGGGCCTTTATCAAAGAATTTAAGAATCTGTATTCATGCCAGTTAACTTCTGCAGAACAGTTTATCATTGTACAAATAAACTCAATAATTGGCAACTCACATTGTCTCTCCACATGTAGAGCTTGTGTTTCATAAGCCTGGGACAGAGCCATCTCTCTGGAACTAATCTTTGTATGTGTTTCCATGTTGAGCGCAGCGCAGCGGGACAGATGAGAGGCTGCGAGGAGGTGCATCCTGTGACAGAACCAGTCGGACAGTTTTTTAACCTGAAATACACAGACTACGTGCTTTGTTTTGTCCACTTATCCCCCACATTGCCCCAGAGCATGGCTGAGATTTAGAGGACACTAGAATCTCCAGCTTCAAGCTGCCAACCCAGTGTAAATGACCATATAAGGCATCTGCATTTACTTCAGATGTGAAGTATCAGCCAGGCAAGAAGATTACAGCATCTACATGACCTCTTTCAGATCTCTTTCTTCTTTTATCAATGTCTGTCTGTCTTTTCTCTGTGTGTCAACAGTTTAAAGCTCTTTTTCTGCCCTCTCTTTCTGTTATCTGACTGTCCCTCTTTTTGCTTACCCCTCCCTCCCCCCCTTTTCAGTCCCTTAATCTTACCCCTTTTTCTTTTTTCTGGCACCTTCTCATTTCTTCTTCCCTTCTTTCCTCCTCTCTTTTTGTCTCAGCCTCCAAATAGAGAGGGCACTCTAATAGACCTCCCTCAGGTCTCCCGTCTGTCCACTCCTCCCCTCTTCTTCTCATTCTTTTCTCTCTCCTCCCCTTACCTCCCTCCTCCTCCTCCTCCTCCTCTCACCCTCACTCCTTCCTCCTTTTCTCAGCCAGCCCCAGATAAGAAGTGGGCAGAAGTAATTCTCGTCAGCCAGTTCTGAAGCTCGAGCCACCAGAGGAGGGCGGGAGGAGAAAATATTTTTCTCTTTATTCCGGTTTCTTTAATTTCTGGACATCTGGAGATAGAGGGCTGCCTTTTTTGACATGCAGGTTTTATTCTTATACATTATTTAAACTTACTTTTTCTTATGTTCATTTCCTTTATTTGGCTCTCTCATGCTTAAATTTTTCTTCATCCACACTTTTCCCTGGGTGGGTCTGGACCTTCACCTGGTGCATTATTGAGAACAGAAGAGAAATGTTCTTAAAGCATGAGAGACCTGCCATATGTTCAGCCTTTGGACCCATTCACCCACAACAAATCTGATGATAAGGAAGAAAATTAAGAGCCAGGATTAAGAAGTGAAGATTCACCTGCATCTTCAACACAACTAAGGGAGATCAACAGGTGTCATACTCTGTTGCTACATTTTAAACTGTGATCTACAAAAAAAAAAACAATAAAAAAAACGTACTGAAATTTAGGACAACAACCTGAAGAGGCTGCATCATCTGACCACATGGATTGACGGAGCTAATAGAATCATGCATGCATCCTGCAGACAGATGTTCTCCTGAGGTTGAACGGGGGTCAAAGTGGTGAACCATCTTCTTCTGACCCTTTCAGCTCTGAAAATACAAACTTTGATCCAGTTAAAGAGAGACTGTCATGAAAGGTTTAAATCTCAGCCGGGCATTGCTGGTGCTTCTGCTTCTTTGGACATTGTCAGCCGTCACTGATGCGGCTGGTGTTGGGAGCACGGAACGAGGAGGAGCTGGAAGAAGCCAGAGAAGAGGAGGAAGTGGTGGTACAGGCGGCGGAGGAGGTGCAGAGAAGAGGCGGAGGTTTCACCGCATCCAACATGGTCAGTGTAGCTACACCTTCATCCTGCCGGAGATGGATGGATGTCAGGGTAGAGGATCATCATCACAGGCTGAACAATATGGAGGTCATGGAGGGGCGAGTGTTGTGCAGAGAGATTCGCCGCCCGTGGAAGGTGAATGGCCAGCTCAGAAATTGCAGCACCTTGAAAGCACTATGGAGAACAACACACGGTGGTTGCAGAAGGTAAGAGAGAAACTGCCTTCTGTTACACGTGCACATCTCAACATAATGTTGCAAAAGACAGAAAAAGAAAGAAAGGTTCTGTAAAACAATATAAATAAAGCAGAACCTTTTATTTGTTATAAAGAGTTTTCCAAAAACCTCACTGTGGCCGAGGGGGGTGGTCACTGGGTGCATTTGCAGTGGTGCAATCAAAATAACACTGATTGTAGGCTGCAGAGACCAGTAGAGAATGACACATTACCTCATGGTGTTGGAGGATATCCTGTCTTGGACCCTTTAACTCTTTGATGGACACTCAGAAACTAAACCATGAAAACATATGTATCAAAACATGAGAAATTGCCTCAGCATCTGTGCACACACTGTATGTGCGTGCTCACATTTGAGACTGTTTATATGTTGGAGCCAAAAAAGCTCTTTTAAAATGTCATACTTCAGGATTTCAGGATATGAATGGATGAATGGCAGCTGGTTTCAATCAGGAGAAAGCAGTTTATGTTTTCTTTGCTCCTATCCGGATAAACTATTGTTCTTTCTAAACTAATCTGAGGTTTCAGTGGACTGCGCAATGTGTAACGAGAGCCATTGAACAATATCATTCCCATAATCACTTTTCTTTTTCTGCAAAAATCCCTGCTGTAGAAGGCAATTCATCTTAAAGATCACCTAAGGTTATTACCCACTGCATATGTTTCCAAGTTTTACAGCAATTTAAAATACTTTGGTCCTTCTGAACTGCATGTCTTTTTATGGTTAGATCCACTGTTGTTCTGTAGAGGCTGCAGAAAGACACGAAACATTGTTGAGCAGCCAATTCTTTTCACCTGCCAGTGATGAATTTCACTGGGAGTGAATTCATTGGGCGGCTTCTCACCACACTGTAAACCCGAATAAGTTACTAGAACTCAAAAAATTGAGGCAATCAATTGCCACAAATTTTTTTGAGTTGGTTAACCTAAAAGTCAAATTTTCCCAGAACATAAAAGTTAGGATTAAATGCTACTTGTCCCACAGTGCAGTGTGGGACCAAAAATTGCAACAAAATTGGTTTATTGGATTTTTTTCTTAAGAGCAGAAACGGTGCATTGTTTGCTCTCTATAATCTTTTCTCAAAAATATTGTGCAGTCCTCCTGTTGCAGTTATCACCCCTTTCCCTCTATCCTTTTACTTCCCCCATAAACAAGTGAGACAAAATCCACCAAATGGAAGAGTTAAAGCTATTTCACCAACAAAACGGAATACTGAACTGATGAGATATGAATGAATTACAAAGAATGTCTTTGTTACCGACCGTGCATCACCAGATGACACTATGAATTTGCAGCCACTCTAGCAGCTCTGTCAGGCTGCACTCTACAGTCTGATGCTAAGCATATGTAAAGACCATAAGAGTCATTATGTTATTAGGAAATCATTTGCTATTTAGGAATATACAAGAAACAGTGTCTACACTGACCCAGATAACTTTGTAAGAGCAAATTGTATCACTTTGTTTCTTATCTGTCAAAATGTGGTGTATATGTGGGAAAACAGATCTTTGTATAAACTATCCATCGGTGGCACTATTGTTTTGCTGAACTGAATACATATGATGAAGAAGTGTCAACTCAACAACAATGGTTGACTGGCTTTAATGTGGCAGACTGGAGCATGTTTTGTAACAAAGCAATTTCTGAGAACTTTATATAACCGATACTGCTGAAATCATTTGCCAAGAACAAAAAGTCCAAAATGGCAAGAAATGGGAAAACAGAATAGAGTGATTCTTTTTCACTGGTTTTCGGTGAATGGCTCAGGGATATCATCTGCTTGCACATTCAAGGAGATATTTACAGAAACAATCAGAAACACAGGTTCATTTCGCATTAAAAATGTTTTAAAATCAAATTTCCAAGCAAACATAACTACTATGTACAGCAAAGGCTAGCTGGAGTGTAAATAGTTCAATCAGTTTTGGGAATATACTGTGAGTAATGGGGAGTACTGGTTTTTTTTTAAAAACTTGACTGACCATAATGTTAGTGAGTAGTACAAAGTTGTGTTCAAGTATGTTGAGATATTTGGTTGAATAAAGTTAAATCTTTGACTTGCTTCTGGTGTCACCTGAAATGTCAGACTACATCACCTGAAAACAGTATCCAACATTCATGGTAATACAATGTAATTGAGGACCTCATCCCATTACAAATCGCACCAGAGTGGGCAACTGACAAAAGAAATTGAGGAGGACTAGAGCAGAACTATCACTAGAAAAGTGAAGCTACACAACTCTCACAATTGGACAATAAAAAGTGGAAGGAAGATTAAGAAAACGGTCAGGTGTAGGCAACACATCCATGCTCCCTCCAATATGTTGTCACAAGACTGCACAATTGTTTTTTTAATCCCCCCCCCAACTGCTTCCTCCAAAGATCTGACCTGACTTTAAAATTCAGATTGTACAAATAAATTTGATCACAAAGTATAACTGTTATCAGCTGAGTGCAGAATCATTTCCTCAGACATATTACCTGCTCCACTCCCAGGTCACACCAGACATCTAATGCATCTGCAGTCATTTCTGTAGCTATTTTAAACAGCAGTTGAAGGTAAATGGAAATGGGACAAAGCAAAATATTTGTATTTTTTCTTATTTTCATGAATGAATACAGAAATATAACAAATCAAATGAACATAAGTTAGAACATCCCCACATTTATCAGATTCTAGAAAGCATTAAATGACAGTCAGGGTCTCCAGATTAGGTGCCAATGAGTGGAACCTCCTCAGGGAGTGAAAGGTAGACCTGGTCTTATCTAAACCTCTGACAGGGGTCTGCCGTTATCTTTTCTTCTGAAGGGTGTGGCGTCACCATGTAAAGATCTAAAGTATCTCTCTGATGTCTCCAGTCCAACACTTGTGGATGCATGAAAGTCTAGGAAATTTCTCCAATTTAGTTTATTTTAAAGAAAAAGATCAAAAGTGGAGTAGATTTCAGACAACTGCAAATTTACCAAAGATTGATTGGAATTGCTGGTGTAACCAAAGAACATGGCTTTGGTTGTAAAAACAAATTTCCTAAAACCCTCTATCTTCACAGGATTTCCAGGTAAAGTCCATGGTTCTGAGAAGTCAGAACTAAAGCTTAACATGTTAATAATCCTCAAAACACAGGCAAATCTACTAAATAACAGCTCAGAAAGAAGCAATGGGGGTTTAAGGAGAAGCCCTGTTAAAGTCCAGATTTGAATGTCGTTAAAATGTTGTGGGTGATTTGAAACAAGTAGAACATGCAATAAAACTTTCAAACATCTTGTATCTGAATAATTTAGGCTAAAGTGGACAATTACGCCAAATTCCAACAATAATTTATTTCTGTTCAGGGAAACGGCTTTAGCTTCTGAGACAGGAATGTAATTACTTTTTCCATTAAAATTAATCAAACACCTGCCAGTTTTTGTTCAAGAAAAAATGGAAAGTGCTAATTTTTCATTTGCTTTTGTTCGGGTTCATTGCTTTTATCTGCTGGTACAGTTTTGAAGATGATGTGCTCTTAGCTTGTCCAAATATGCCAGAAAAGCCAACCATTTCCATGAATGATAGACAGTTCTCAACCAGCTCTATCAACTTCCTTCACCCCTGTGGAAAAACTCATTACTCATTGAGCTGTCATTAATCGTCTCTTATAGCTTTTACACTGACAAATCATCGTAACGTTGATTTAAGCTGTGTGCAGCAGCAGTGACCAAAGATAGAAGTGAGATGACGTAACATAGAAACCTCTGCAGTGTATAAACAGACCACACAGCCTCCTCCTGGATCCTTTTTGTACCCCTCCTGTCCCCTGACAGTTAAACCTTCAGTCAGATTCCTGCTGATTTGCAGATTGAAGTGATTTAGCTGCAGCAGGTGAGGTTGATCCATTAAATGAGATTAGCAAAAGAAAACATTTTCAAAAGGAAGGAGTACCCATTCATCATCATTAGTCGTTACACGTTTCAGATGAGAGCTGCTGCATGAATAATGCTAGTGTTTCTGAATCATAATTCTTACCAAAGGAATGCTGGGTTAGCAGCAGATTTATTCAGCTTGCTGAACATGTTGGCTGCACCTGCCATACAACAAGAAATGTGATGACAAGAGAAATCTGTAACTTCCCCACGTTATCCAAACTCACATCATTTTAATGTTGGTGATACTGTAAAAATAACCTTGAACTTCTTTTAGTCTTGAACTTATAAATAGTTGTTTTATCTGGCTGTTAGCCTTCATGTTGAGGTGCTAGACATGAAACCATTGCAAGGCAATATGGACGGTTTATTGGAAGGAACCCTGGAGGACCGTTAATGAATTAAACTATTGATATCCACTCAGTAAAAATGGGATGGTTGTGCTGTAAACTGCTCAAATGAAAGTTATTTCTAGCTATTGCTTTGCACACATAGTGCACTGGGTATTGAAAGACAGGGCCCTTAAGGAGATCAGAGTTAAAATGAGGGAGGGAGAAAAGAGGTTCTGTAATAGTGTACGGAATGAGGAAATAATGTGATTTTAACACTACAGCTTGTAAAGCAATTGTAGAGGGACACAAACTAAATTATGTACCTGTAAACACATTATGGCCTTTTTATGAGCCAATATTTTATCCAGGCCACTCTTACCGCAGTTACTACAGATGTTCTTCCAGCAGTTTCCCCATCATCTACACTAAAACCGTTATAGATGGTCCATAATGCAGTGGAATGCCTACTTGATCAGCCAAAATGTGCAGAATCCAAGACCTTCAGAGATGCACTCTCTGTCATCCCTCCTCACAAAGTAGTCTCAATGCAGATTGTTCTCATACCTGTATGTAGAACCATGATTTTGAAACAAGCTACCAGATCAGACCAGGAGCTTCCCTCTCTACAAAACACATCCAGCATGCCAGATGATAATGAACACAATTTCTAAATAAATAATCAAAACAAAGCTCTTAGTCGTACAATTTGCACTTATAAGACTGTGCCCACATTGCACTGCAGGGCTGGTTGCTGGTTGGTAGTTTACTGGGTGCTGCTTCAGTTACAGTATACAGTGTTTCCTAAATTCTTTGTATACAAGCAATTAGGAAGTGTAAATGACAACTTTTAGCATGTGAGAACCGCTCATCCAAAATAACTTCAGACTTGACTATGCAATTCCTGAAGATCAGATAAACTGTTGTTGAGAAAAACTTGTGCACAAAACATAGACATACAGAGATTCCTGCATTTATTGGTGAGCTATTGGTGATTATCATTGTGTATGGTACTTTTAATACTGTTAAATCTCCAACAGCTTACATATTTGTCATACAGATCAATGGCCTGTACTTTTTTTAAAATAACATATTCATCAGATATTTGAAGAGGAGACTCCTGCCATGTGATTGCTGTATGATATTAAGTGTTTGATGAACAGATGTGTAGCTTTGCAGTAAAATGATGACTCTTTCCTCTGTTTGTTGCAACAGCCCACAGCAACCAGTCACATATTTTGTGGTATTGCTGCAGCTGCACTGGCCCAGAGTTACTTAAAGGAAGATAATGCTCTCGTAGCGGCTGAGGTAAAATTGTAGCTTCTTTATGTAAATCCAGCAATGAACACTAATGAAGACTTTTGTCTTCATGAAGGCAGGGGTAAAACAAATTTGTATTTTTTCCTTAATTGTTCTTTAAATTCATTTATGCCTTTGTTCAGCTTATTGGGGAGAGTTATTGTTCTGTTTCACTCCCCTTAAACACAGCAGGATCAAAGTCTACACCTGTGCAACTCGAGGAAATAAAAACCAGTCCTTGAGCCAGATTTCCTTATTGCAACAGTTTGATGCAGATCCCTTCAGATTACATTTGAACATAGCATGGGTTCAGATACATTCCAGTGTAAATGGAGTGTGTAAGATTCTCATTATTCCTGGTGCCCACCATAGTTAATTTCTTTATTGTAGTAGCTGTGGGAGGGATTGAAGTACTCTCTGGAAAGATGTTAATCTGTCAGAGTGCTTTGCTGGATTAGCCCATTGAGATTTTACCAGCACTTTTAACAAGCCTTGTGCGAGTATGCCTGTGTGTATATGTTGGGTTAATGTGTATATATGTGCCTGCATGCAAGCATGTGTGTGAGCTGGGGGTGTGATTACCACCCACACAGTTAAATCTCAGAGGAGACGTGGGTCAGATCCCGAGCTGAGGTCTGCAGCATCCCGACAGGAGACAGAGGGTGACCTTTCACCTTCGACATTCAGTCAGGGTCAGCCGACAATTAGGTAATCAGTTTCTCTCTTACAGAGCATCAGTTCAGTTTGTCACCATCCTCCAGCCAGAGCTTGAATGCAGTAAGATGAAAGATAATGTTATCTTTTCTTTTTTTCATTTGCCTTTCTGTCTTACTTTGTTTGTTTTTTTCTCTTTCTCCCTGCAAAGAGTTACGAAATCAAATCACAGAAGAGTTAAAGCTGGTTAAAGTAAAATTCCTTAAACAAATATCAATCCCCACGAGAGCAAAAGATAATCTTGTTGTGATTTGCCACAATCTTAGATTGTTTTAGGTTTCTGTTAAAGTGAGATAATCAAGTCTTTCTTTTGGCATACATCCAGTTAAAAATATCATTTCATGTTCAGTAAATGTTAGCTTACTTAAAAATGACATTACAGCAATTAATACAGACCAAGAACACTGTCACTATGAAAGAGCAAACAAATCAGGACATCAATAAGCAAAAAAAAAATAAAAAAATCGATGTATCTGTCTATGAAAACTTTAAATGTTTATATGTTTCTTACAAAGCTGAAACTATTGATTTTGTTTAACAGCAGTTACTTTGTGATATTAAGCTCACACTATCTGCTGATCTTTTGCATAACTCAGAGTTGGAAGGATTCAACTTAAATCCAATAGTTGAGAGAAAAAAGGGGAGTTATTCATCTTCATGCATGTTGAAAACAGAAAGGTAAATTTGATATTTTGTTGTGTACTTTTTTTGGCTTTGTTATAATGATGCTCACTGAGATGAAAAAATCTTAAAAGGTAAAAATCACAGCAGGTTAAAAGAGAAACTTTGAAAATTGGATTCAACTTAATATCCAAGAATCAAGAAATGGAAAATAAAGAAAAATGGAAAACAAGGAGGCCTAAACAATTCCAAACTGGTCTTTGAGTGATGATTCAGAGTCCTGTGACTTCTTCACCAGTCCTTTCATCTTCCTCCTTATAAACCATTTTGGGTTAATAACCCAGATTACATTAAAACAAACACTTCATGGAGCTTAACTGGTACATAGCAGAGCTATGAAAGATCTTTAAAGTCTTCTCAGCATTTTCTTATTGAGAAATGCACCAGTCTTTTTTGTCTGTGCCCGGATAATGATGGAAAATTGTATCCAAAGCATAAAGAATGCATGGTGAGGAAGACACTTTGCATATTTGATGAAACATAGAAATGCACAGTGAACAGAACCATCAAAGCCTGCAGGCTGTACACTGCATACTCTTTAGAAACAGCAGACAAAAGTAGGAATATGTAAATAACAGCACAATGGCTAAAAGCAGAGTTTACTCCAGAGCCACAGCTGTCTTGTGTCTAGGTGATGAAGCTGGCTTGCAGCAGAGTAATCCCCAACCCCCTTGAATGAAACATAGATTCTCCATTTCAAATTCTTCTCTGTATTTGTGTTTCTCATGCGGTCACTGGTGGCAAATGTTCTTTCTCAGGGCTCAGGAAATCACAAATCAAATTTTTAAGCCGGGGTCATAACTTTGGTCAGGTTGAAACTACAGAGGAGATGGCTGTGGCGTTTGTGAAGCTGCTGTACACTCATTTTAGCTCCAAGAGTAATAGCAGTCTTCAAAAACAGCAAATTGAGGGAGATCTTTGAACTTGAAGCTTAAAGAAAAACAGGAGACAAGTGAGACGATTGTTTAAGGTTTCTGATAGTAGCCACCTTCTGCAGCATTACATGTGATCAACTATTTTTCATGATTGGGTATTTTTAATCATCATACTCTGAGTTTTAGATTGTTTTCATTGTAAAAGTTAATGACAGCCTCTTCAGGTTTAGCATTAATAAAAATCGCTGCTATATAAGTAAATTAAAACAGAGTGTATGTCTGTACCAGCCGCAGTAGAGTGAAAATGTATGGCTCAAGTTTTACCACTCACTCAGTCACAGTTTGACTTCATGGGGCTCTGCGGTCTCTGCAGCAGTTTGTGGTTTTCAAGAGAGACGGTCTGTAAACAGTAGAAAGTGAGGTAGTTAACAGGGGGCTTGTTTAGTTTTCTGCCAAATGACTGACTTCAAATGGAGCCGTGCCTGAGAGGCTGAGCGAGAGAAACAGGAAAGCCACTGTGGTTAGATCACAGCCTGGCTATCAACCACGGCTGCTGCAGTACAATGCTTTGATGTGGTCAAAGGTAGTGTTGATGATAACCCTCTGCAGGGACACAAAGAAAGAAAGACAGCAGCAACTTAAAAAAATCTGTCAGGATAAGATGGAGAAACGAACTCTTAAAGCTCAAGATGCATATCGAAAGTTACACCCTTTTTATTGCAGCTTGAGCTTCGTCCTGGAGCGTGAAAGGACACTTAAAAAAAAAAAAAAAAAGCTAAACTCACAGTTTGAAGTCAAATGTCAGTTGAAAATTATTAGGAAAATATGAATTTTCATATTGAGCGAAGCCGTAAATTTAGAATACTGCTTGTGTGCCTCATTATGAGCTAAGTTGGAAGCCTGTTTATGTTGCTTATGAGTATGAGGAGTAAAAAAAATGAATAAAATACAACCAGTAAATCATAATTTAACTACCACAGGCAACATGTTTGACAGGGTTACAATCTCCCTGCATTTCAGCAGGGAGAAATTACTCACTATTTGTCTGTCAAGTTTTATACATAAACAGCAGTAAAACAGATTATACGAAAAAGATGTTTAATATACATGTTAGACATTTTATCCAGGGACCCTGAAATAGAATTTAATTGAAACAATACCTGTTATGCAAAGAAAATAATGATAATAGATTAACAAAGGCTGTAATTAAAACCTCTAACATCGCATAACTATTGTTGGGCTGTCAGCAATATTTTGGATGCGTTTTTTTCCCACTGTTCCTGAAATATCATAAATTCAGCAACCATTACAATGACAGGAGCTCTATTATTTTCAGAATACTTTTAAGTGACTCCACGAGTGTTTGAACCCCATTACCGTTTGACATTTCCACTCAAATAAATAAATGAATGCTGCTAATTGTGCTTATATCAAATCAAACGTCAGCATAGAGGAAGATTTGCTAGTTTCGTTTGATCTTCCGAAACCTGGTGATGTTCTCACACATGCGGAACTTGCATTTGAAGGCTGTTTCCTCAATTTTGCCGTCGCACCAGCTGCAAATTGTGCATCGTTGCAGACTCGCTATTTGAGCGGTGAACGGTCCACTCGCCCTCCGCACTACACGGTCTTGGACGGCCCTTAATATGGTGGAGCCTCTGCGAGAATGCGCAAAGGAAGGGGGTGTGTAGGGGGAGTGTGTAAGGGGGTGGTTTAGGATTGAGCCATGAGCTCCCTTCTTACATCTCATGTTAGTGAGATCATCTTGTTAGTCTTGTCTATAGCAAGGGTGCCCATGTCCGGGCCTCAAAATCTACTATCCTTCAACTTTTAGACGCATCCCTTCTCCAACACACCTGAATCAAATGGCTGAATTCCCTCATCCACATGTCATTCACCTCTGCAGAGGTCTTGTAACGAGCCATTCATTTGATTCACTGTGACACCGGTTTATTTGCTCTGAAGAAAGTAATGGAAATGGGACTCACATTTTCTAGTAACATGTCAAGTGTTTGCTTCAGATTTTCTTAAATGGAAAAATCTGAATTTAAAGCAACACAAATTAGCTTTTAATATGACCAGTGCAATTTAATTACAATGATTATAAATGAAATGCCACTTCAGGTACTTTTGCATGTCCATCGATTGTCTGTATCTGGTTGGTCCATTTAGGGGCGGTTTTGGCTTTTGTTGCACCCTGGGCGAATACTTTGCCTGAAGACTCCTACAGAAGGCTTAAATCCCAGTAGGTCTTCATCGAAACAATCATCAGACATCAGTGGGGACACATGTGTGACTGAGGATATAGGAAGTACCCTTTAATATTAAAATACACAAAGATGATATATCTGGAGATCATTTCCCCTTTTCTTCTTTCCTCCAATTTCTAGGCTGATCACCTGTTGATGCTTGAACTTTTTTAAAGCCTATTTGTGTTTGTCTCTTGTCACTTGTGTTTGACGACTTGGGAATCAAAACATTACCATCCTCCCAACACGTCAGCTTGACGTAAAGATGACGTTACGTAAATTAATTCACCTGGATGGGTTTTTATTTTTTACAGCTTTCACATTAGCTACAACAATAACATACATGAATGTGACTAAAGGTGTGTAACCAAAACTTTGAGTGAAATACACTTTATTTGAAAGCAGCAAAATTGCCTCTGGGTCCAATGCAGGGTTGCGGGGGGTTGGGGGTGGAGCCTAGCTGCTATCAGGCAAAAGGCAGGGTACACCCTGGGGAGCTCACCAGCCCATTATAGACTTTTGAATGTTATTTATATGAATTTTAATGTGTTTAAATAAAAAATGACATTGTAATTACACTTTTCGCTGTCACCACGGTACAGGTTGTCATCCCTTGACAGTGCACATGCAATGACACACACAAAAAAAGCAAAATGAATCATAATGACTTGCTGTGTTTTTAGTTTGCTATTTCATGACACCAAGCTGATTTGACAGGCTCAAAGAGCTGAGACTGAAACCAAGAACCCTTTCTGTGT
This sequence comes from Atherinosoma microstoma, assembly GCA_037177055.1. Classification (NCBI taxonomy): domain Eukaryota; kingdom Metazoa; phylum Chordata; class Actinopteri; order Atheriniformes; family Atherinidae; genus Atherinosoma; species Atherinosoma microstoma. The sequence continues at coordinate 11,926,185 of JBBBVU010000003.1, forward strand.
GAGATAAAAATATCTGTTTGAAACTTTGAATAAGTGTCTGTCAGTTTGTGGTTTCTTCTGCAGGAAATTGACTAGAAAAATCATTCAGTACAGCTTTGTTCATACAGTATTATGCTGTCATGTTCACTAGAAGAAAAGAAAACTACAAACCACTCCAGTCAGAATGAGCAAGAACAACTACTATGAACGAATGTGCCACTGAGAAATTATCAGGCAACTTGCTGCATTCACTGGCTTTCTCATGTTCAAAATTAGATGAAGTTAAATTCATGTTTATGGACCAGACTTGTTGCACAATTTATAACCAAAGAACATCAGCAATGTAACCTCTGTAGTTGTGTTTTTCCTGCTCTTTTGTAACAATGAAGCACCCATAGAGAATAACAAATTATTTAGTAATCCAAGTCTAGGACATTTATTATGCTAATGACATAATTTCACAAGAGTGCACCTCCTCAGAGGCAGCTCATGAGCAGGTGGTATTCATCATGTTCTAGCGAGCAATTTATGACAAGTTTGTGGAGTTAAAAGAGTTTTCTGATTCCAACTTGTGGTTAAAAGTAAAGAGAGCTTCAGGATAGAAATGCCTAAAATGTTCCAGGCCCCTTGTCAATGGAACAGAAACACCTGGTTCGTGAGGCGCTGCTGTGCGCTCTATCATCCTTCACAGCCATACATCAAACAGCTCTGACAGCGCTAATAACTGCCTAATGACAGCCATTATCTACCAGTCAGCCTCCTTAAGTCTGCTGACACAACTGCTGAGAATTCAGCTCTTATTTAGCTACAACTGGCGTTGCAAAGTTAAAAGTGCAATACTATGCAAACTAAGAAAAACAAATAACCCCTGTTGTTAAAGTTATTTTACTTATGTGATGATTCTTGATAAGTTTCGGTTCTATCACTTGTGATCATAACATCGGTAGGTTCGCATGAAAGATATTTGATTGGAATTAGTTAGATTTAGGCAATTGCACAATTCTTTATAAACATTTCAATATGCTTTGTTGTTTAACAGTTGCAATCTGAGAAGTAAAAGCCCAGATTTGTGATGTTTATGAATGTCAAAACACCTCAATTGTTAAAATTTTTCTTTTTTTTTTCAACTATCCATTAAGCAAAGGCTGAAGATTTATGCTTGTTTATTGTTTGAACTGCAATGTAAATAAAACCCTTTTATTCTGACTTTCTATGGGTGTAAAATCAGGGGAAAGATTAGTCAGAAGGCATTCAGGACCAGCAGGACAGATCAGAGTTTTAGCACTGTGCTTGCAGCTACTTGCTCCTGCAGCTACTTTGCTGCAGGAGTAAATAGAAACAATTAAGCAGGACGTTTTTGTGAAAGGTTACTGCTTAAATAACCTTTTAAGATGATGGTTGAATGTAAGAACAAAACAGTATGAGAAAGGATACATTTCTGGTTTGCAAGTTTGAACTTATTGTATATATACCCAATCAAAAACAGAATTATAAATCTTTGCTTGAATGTCCTTCAGCCAGATGCATTTTCCCAGATGTTTGTGGTACCCACTTGAAAAGTTCTGGCAGAATTCTAGTTGGGTAACAGAATCTTCAGAGAATAGTTCACTAAAATCATCAAATTCTATATACTTGCTAATAATATACCTCTATACACATCACAGTCCATGTATTTTGATCAAATTAAAGTCAGAAATTTGGGAAGACCTCTCCAGAATGCCATTGTTATCCATTTACAGACATTTTATGCCTGTTTGGCTTCATTATCCTGCTTGAACTCACAATTGTGTCCAAGTTCCAATTAGTCAAGTCAAGTAGAATTTTTAACCTTTCCTCCTTGATTATTTTATCCACTTTTTTTCCATTTCCAGCTCCACTTACAGAACACATTCCCACACCGTTATTCTATCATCACCATGCTTAACAGTTTGCGCAGTATTTTTAGGGATGAATGCCTCACCTTCACTCTTCAGACATATACCTTGTCATGTAGCCAAATGTCTACATCTTTGTCTCATCTGACCATAAACTTTCCTCCAGCAGACTGTTTATTCTTTGTCCTTGTAGTCAGCTGTAAAGTGTAGCTGAGCTTGAAAGTGTTGATTTTGGAGTAGGAACTTTTTTCTTGGACAGCAGATTCTAAGTTTATGGGGATGTGCAGCAGACTGAAGTTTTCCAGCAGTTTCCGGTTCTTGGCTGTGCTGTGCAGGTTTTTTCTGACCACCCAAAGCAACTTTCTCAGAGCATCTTTAACATTTTACGCTGTGTACAGACATAGACAAGTCATGTTCTCATGAGATTCAGTCGCTCTATCCATGACCTGGTCTCTGAGTTTTTTTTTTTTTTATAATAATTAACACCTTTTTTTCTGTGAAAACTCTCCTGCTTTATTCATCCACCCATAGTCATTGATATTCACTAAACAGCAATAATAATGATTAAATAGTTTTAATCCTCAACCTGTGAATCATTTAAGGTTTAAGTGAGGAATTATGTTTAATAAGTAGTTGAGAAAGAAATGAAGATTAATCTGTGTGATGGTCTCTGAATCTAAGGGAATAATAATGATAAAAATAATACATCTGTGTATGTCTGAAAATATAACCAGAAGAAGTTAAAACTGAGTCTTCAGCATTAAAGTTACTCTATATTGTGATGGTGGCAACAGATACAACAAAACCAGCTGCTTTGCTGCAAGTAAGAATCACGGCTATCTGTTTACAGTACAGCGTACAGTAACTCACATGGTTTTAATTTTTTTTTTTAAAGTCAGTCAATTATATTTGCAAACATGATTTGATCCATGCTGCCCACACCTTAATTTATAAAATGAGTTGGTAAACTTTCAAAGAGTTGAAGAGTTTAAGACCTGACTTTTAACTGTAAATACTGATCTGAGTGACAGATTTGGGGATTTCTGATTAGTTTCAGTCATTTCTAATTTCAGTAAAAGTTCTGAATATTGCTCTTCCAGCAGCTATGTCACAATAAAAATAAGAGATTGGAATACAACCCCCCCCCCCCAAAAAAAAAAAAAAAAAAAAATATATAAACGAACTATAAGATTATCTTGGATTTATTTGGGAATCTTTTGCCATCGGCAATGAAATGTACTATATCAAGAGGAATTTATGGAATGTGAATACTAGATTAACCAGTGAGCCTGAATTGGACTAAACGGCACAGAAAATGAATGAATGAATGAATACATCCCTTTTTATTTTGCTACAATAAATAAATAAATAAACCAGCATTTGCTGTCTGACCACATGTGGTTTGTTATCATACCTGACTGCTGAGGGTTTATTTTGACCTGAAAAGAGGAAAAGGATGAAAGAGAAACATGCCTGCTTATGAGTTTCTTTTTAGTGGGAGCCAGGTCCATTGCAGTTCATTGCTGCTGATAACTGGATGATTATCAACGCAGCAAATTTGACTTCATTGAAGAAAAACTTCAAATAGGCTGGCACAGGTGCAGATAAAAAACAAAGGAAGAAAAGGAAAAGAGTTTGTATCTCACATTTGCAAACTGCTTGCAGGTAAAAAGGCTTAATGAAAGTTAATCAGAGATTGTGCACTGAAATGTGCGCTGAAATAGCCAACCTGCTCACAATGCACCTCAGTTACTGTAACACTTGTGCTAAATAATTGGTCTTTTTGAAGACATCAAAGTTTTGTATTTTTACAGTTCATGATAATATGCAAACAGCCCTCAACATGATACACCAATTCTAAAAGCAAGATGTCAATGAAATGCTGATATAGTTGTACAGTAAATAATTTAGGTTCTGTTAGAAAACATGGGGAAAAAACAAAATAACTTCAGGAGAATCTACAATACTCAATTCTTCTATGAATCAGTTCTGACATAATCTGATTGAATTTTTTTTAAATAATTTTTGTTCTACTTTTCTCATCTGCTCCACACATGCACTTATACTTACTGAAACAGAAAGAAAAGCTTGAAAAAGAAATGGAAATCAGCTTTTTTCAGACTGAAGTAATAATGATGATGATGATGATGACATAGAAGAAGAAGTTCCCACAAAAAATGGGGGAAGTATCCTTTCTGGAAGCTGTTATGATGTATCACTGGGACATCTCCTTTAATTTGTTGTAAGCTCAAGAGGCTTAAATTAGATGTTGTCATAATAAAAGAAGACAGAAGAGACAAAAAAAGGGTGGTGTCTATGGGAATGAGGAAAAAAAGCATGAAGAAGTATTTGAAACGCAGCGAGAAAAAAATATAACAAAGGAAGATGAAGTTAAAGAGGAAGACATAGCTCAATGCTATCAGCCAAATGGCCTGTTAACCCATAAATCAGTACACTGAAGCAAAACCAGTAAGACGAAAAGGAACGTAAAGGGTGACAGAGATAAAGTTAGCTCAGATAAATGCCTGGGAGGTGAGAGGAAACATTACACAGAAACAAAGAAGAAACAGATGAAAGAGGCAGTGAAGAAAGCAGATACTAATTTTTAAGTCATTGTCAGCATGTAACTGGATTGACCCCAATTTTACAATAACATTTTTGGAAAATTGGTTTTGAAAAGTTGGTTTTATCTTACATTTCACAGTTAGAAAATTCCGTGTTAACATCTTTAGATATATTCTTTTGGGTGTCAGCTGCACCATGGAGTCCCGCATTGGTCTCATTGTGTTTTGGCTAACTTTTATTGTAAGACAGTCAGGCCTAAATGGGATGTCTTGTTTACTTCAGTATAAATTTCTTCAAGTAACTGAAAACATTCAGCTCAGATTATATATATATATATATATATATATATATATATATATCAACAGTTCATCACAGAGGACTTCAAAAAGAATAACCCAGCAATCGACATTAGACAAGCGTTTGGTGACTGGAGAGAAAAAACTCCCTTTTCCCAGAAGAAACCTCAGATAGCACCAGACTGAGGGAGGATAGCCACTGAACCTTTTGAAATGAGTGATCTGGAAGAGATAAAGGACAGCAAAAGTTGGAAGATTGTTCTGTACTGAACTGCAGTCCAAAAACATTCAGCTAGTCTCTTAATAAAGTTAATGCAGAAATAAAGCAGGAGGGAAATGGATCAACCAAGAACTGCAACTGTCTGAGGATGAACTCAAAGAAATGCTCTGATGTAGTTTCAGAGAAAATGTTCAGAGCTGCAAGAGTCAGGATGCACTAACATGGGTTTTACATGTAGTTTGTTAAAACATTTGGTTGTTAAAAAATTATCCTTAATGTTGCCTTCCTGTCTTTGTAATGGGATTCTGTCTTATATTTGAACCAATAAGGTGTATGAACTCTGCTTTGAATTCCCAAAATTGCACATTAGAAAAGCTGAATGCTAAAAGCACTTTATGTTCTCCACAGTATATAAAGGAAATGAATGTGGGGGTTTCTCCCTCTCTATCAGGATGTCAGACAGCCAGCGATAGCAGCATTCTCCTGCAGGACATCACATCAAGCACAGCCTCTTCATCTACTGTGCACCAGCTGCTTAACATCTCAGCTGTGACACACACACTCATGATGAACACACACACTTCACTATCAAAAGAGGTGAGACAAAGCTTTTTATTGCTTGGGAGTCCAACTCGGTGAACAAATGATCTAATTATCTTTCGTTGAAGGGAATTAAACCATACTTCACTGCTCAATAAATTGAACTAGACACTGAAACACAGTGAGACAAAGAGCCACTGTGTCTGTGTTTATATTTCTCATGTTGTGATTGAATTATCTGTTTCAGTCAGTTAAACATTCAAAATATTTCATTTGTTTCTCTGAGGACAATTTTAGGCAGTGAGTCTGCAAGCAAAACTTACAGAAAGAGTTCAGAGGGAAGATAAGATACACAGAAATCTATACCAGCATGTAGGTGTTCATGTGTTTAAAAGACAGAGGATATAACACAATTCATCCATTCACAAAGAAGAAGATTTCTTGACTTGTACCATATATTTATAAGTCTAATGGACTGTAAAAATGAAACCATACTCCTTTGTTATTGCTCCACTTTGCTTGATTCTACTGAACAAATCAACAGATAGAGCTCTACTTTACATTTTGGTGTTGCAAAATCAGAGAGGTGACGACACACGGCCCTCTCGCAAACCTTTTCAAGCTAGGACTGGTGTGCCTTCATTGATTGGGGGGGGGTCAAAGTTAACTATCTCTGATACAACTCTCAGGAGGCAGTAACAGAGGTGGAACAGGCCTGCCTCGTGTGACCTTTCACGCATCAAGCTTGCATCGCAGTGTGAAGTTGTGATCATGACTCGCATGCCACAGGATTTCAATGTGTAAACAAGACCATTTATGAATAGGCAAAGGTGGCTTAAAGAGAGGTTCTTTGTTGTGACCATATGGTAGAACTGAGCTGTATAAAGGGCTTCCCTTTCTGTCTAGAAGAGGATGTTCTCTGTGTGTGTAATAGTAGCATCAGGTGGTTACTCTCTAGAATGCGCCGCTTGCTGGCAGCAAATTGTAGCAGCTCCGATCATACAATTTAATCATTACTTACCATTGCCT
>JBBBVU010000003.1:11933175-11951497 GCA_037177055.1 Atherinosoma microstoma
ACACACACACACACACACACACACACACACACACACACACACACACACACACACACACACACACACACACACAGGCGCAGAGCTAGAAACCATGGCGTTGCTGACTGTGGATTTGTCTCTGTTACAGCTGTTCTGCTGACAGCATTGTTTCTCTGGGTAAAGCTAAATGTCAAATGAAGCCAGTAAATTTGGGCATCCGAGGGGAATCACAACAGATGATTAGAAAAGGATGCTATGAGTGTGTTTGTGTGTGTGCACATACAGAAAAGAAAAAGCTTCATATAGTTATGTGCAGTATGTGTGTGTTGCTTCTACTATGTGGTTTGTAAGCCAGATGATCAGCCACTGTTTAGTGTGTTTGTGTGTGAGTGTGAGTGTGTGGTCTGGTTGATAACAATGAGAAAACAAGAGAGATTTTACTGATAGTGGGCTAAAATGGTTTTCCTTTGTTTAATTACATTTGTGGTATGAGCATGTGTTGTTCTGTCATTTATTTCTTTGTTCTTGTGTTATGGGTCTTGGGTTTTATATCTTTCTGTGTTTAAACTTTTGTTTGAGTTCATAAATGATTTCTTTCTTATTTCCACATTTTACTTTTTAACTTTCAGTTACTTCTTTGTGCATTTTGTTAGATTTTATTTCCTGCTCTTTTTTCACACCAGGTCTTTGTCAGCTGCACCTTTATCATGTTGTTAACTTCTTCAGGATGGGCTCTCTTTGGACCCCGTCTAGTGACACTGGAAGATAATATTTTCTATTGCGCGGCCACAGATTGCTTATATGTGAGAATGAGATGGTAGTGCATGGCCAAGTGTTATGTAGTTGTGACCACAGATTACGAACGCATGAGAATAAAATGATTAACACATGGCCATATGTTACTACAGCTTGTTGAAAAATGTATTTGTTTCAAACCATGTTCTTTAAGCCTTCAATTAAATGTCATTTAATTGTGTAAACTAAAAAGAGTTGTACCAGTAAGCTCAGTTGCATCATTATTATTCATCCCAACATTAAATAAATTTTAATTAAGTAATTATTATATACATTACATGTTGTAATCATAAATTCCCATGTATAATTAATGTGTGGCCACAAGTTAATTATCTCATTATCACACGTTGGTGTATACTAAGCCACAACTTAGTGCCCACATCTATCAATGTCTTCAGACAGACTGTTATTTTCCATGCTTTGCCAAGACCAATTTTCTTCACTGTTTTTTGTTTTGGGAATTTTTGGGCCACCTACTACGATTATGTCTTTTGATACGTTGGTATGTAAGGAAGAAAGGAAAAAGTTATTCATGACGTGCATTAACATGCATCACGTTTGAATTGAATTCGCTATATCCTTTTGACATGCATAGAATTACACCATTGTCTGACTTTCCAGAAACAGCAGTAGAAAGAAAACAGTGTTTTCTGGCTGTGTACGTATTTATTACTGTCTTAGCGATATTTCCATGATGCATTATTATTCCAATCAGGCTTTTAATCTGAATACTTGTGTCCATGTAAAGATGGCTAATGTTGTTTACATAAAAAAATCCATACTGCCGTTACATCATCTGTTTGGGCAAATAAACATCTTTATTCCATTTGTTAGAAGTGCGCAAATGCTTTTTTTTATCTATTAATTTTAAAGTAACTTTTCTTCTCGGCTAGGTTGATGTGTCCAAACTTGTGCCTGATCAGTTCCTACAGTGTATTTTCTATTGATTGCCATTTTAAATTCAATTAACTTTAACAGGAACAAGCTATATATGTATAGATTTTGTATTAAAAGTACAATTAAAGATTACGACCAAAGAACTTAGGACTTTTGCAGAACATAACATGATTTGTTATACAATGTTTTAATGAAACCAGGCTGTGTAATCCAAGTGAGATTTACACTTTGACAAGGAGTTATGTGAAGACACAAAAGTGGACATGAGACGGACATGGGCAGATAAGGAACAATAAGCAACTTTAATTAAAACTTTAAAGAAAACAAATCAAAGAACTGCAGGAGCAGGAAATATCACAGCACTTAGAACAGGGAGGAAGAACAAGCAGAAACAAAACCTGTTCGTCTGACAAATTGGCAAAGAACAAAGAAAACCGTGGATACAGGGAAGAGTAGCAAATAACTAAACACAGATGTGAAACAATGACAGGGAACAAAACTCATCAGGTTGGACAAGGGGAGAGCAGTTAAAAAACCAGGAAGTAAAGTTTGCTAAAACATAAGACATAAAATCTAGAAGACACTCTAAACCATAACCACAGATCCACAGATCATTCCACTTTTTCATTTTTTTCTCATAAACTTTTTATTTGAACTTCAACTACATCAAAAATGACAAACTCTTCATTTAAAAATTGTTAATATTGGGACTATATTTATACTCAACACTTTAACTCTAACATACCCCTCCCATCATTCCCTAGCTCCTTCCCTCCTTCACCCACCACCCTGGAATAGTATAATATTTCAACAATTCTGCTTGGTCAGATAAGATTCTTCCATATTGCTATTGTATTGCATATTATATTGTATGGTTCATTTGGTTGAGTATTGTACATCCTTGCTGTTGACAGTTCCAGGTATGAAATGTCTAGAATCTTTGAAGCCAGTGGGTATTTTAGATGTGCATTAAACTACAATTTTCTTTGCAGCAGTTAGCCTTGCCGGTCAGATTGTACACATTATTCCTGCAAGGGAAAGCTGAAAGTCATCATTCAGGAGGTGTAAAACCCGTTCCCTGTTAGTGTTGTTATAGTATTACCTGCTTCCATGAATCTGAAATCCCTGTGACACTTTTCCTTTTTGATTATCCAGAGTTAATGAAAGCTAACTAAAGAACTGTTTCAAAGCTGCTTCGCCGCTGTGTCTGTCCAGCACAACTGGCCAAATTAATCGATTGCACTCAGCAAACTTTCAGATTAATGAGTAGTTTAATAAAATATCTGTTTTGATTATCAAGTTGTCATGAAAAAAAAAAAATCGCTTATTATTTTTAACATTTCAACTGAAAATGAAAAGTCTTTCCTATACAACTGTCAGCATTTATTTAGATCTCAGTTCAACACATGAAGTTGGTTCTGTTGTGTTTTCGCCCAGTCTTCTTTATGTGGAGCACTCTTTATATTCTTACTTTCTTTGAATAAAGAAGATTTACCTAGCACCAGAGTGTGATATAAATGGCCATGGAAAATCCATCGCACTTCAGGTATGCACAGTTTGAAGTCAGAATTAAATTGCTTAGTTTAATTCAAAAGTGGATAAGAGAAGCCCTGCTGGGATGAAATTTGGCCACACTGCCAAAATAGGTGGCCAAGTCAAACAAAGACATTATGTCATTTAATCACGATTAAGAGCAGTACTCTGGGTGAATGCGATTTTGTTTGATGTTGCGGGCCAAATATGTGCAAATATAGGGGAAACTCAATCACTACACATAATAGTGTACAAATGAAATGTTATAAACACACAGCTGGCCAACTCTTGAGATGCACACTGATAATTCATCACAGCTTCTTTTGGGGGAGTGCATTAATGTTGTTGGAGTAATATAGTACATGCCGTGTGCGCCTGTAATGATTATTCAACCTGTCACTGGGAGCTTAAGCTACTGCCATCAATTGAATCTACTTAGTGCTACGTGCTGTGCGACAATGCCAGCAGCAGCAAGCCCTGCCTTACCTCAGCTTTCATTAGCCCCAATTATCTAAATAGTGGATAATGATGTAAAAAAGAAGAGGAAAAAAGATAAGACTAATTCTCTTGATTCCCCAGAGGCAACCTTAGATTATATGAGAGGAGGAGCCTGATGAACTGTGTAAAACTTGCTAAATGCTTTGAATAAATATACAAACAAAACTGTATGTACTTTTCTTGTTTGGCTAGTTATTTGCTACAACATGGCTCAGAGACATTATTTTCTCATCAACTTTGGTGTGACTTTAAGGTTAGCCTGACGGATCAGATGGAGTCTCAAAATCCTCCAAAGCTCCTTCTCCATTTTTATCAGACCCTACTGTCAGGATGAATACTACCAATACGAAACATATCCCTTAAGTAAATGTTTAAATGATAGTGGAATAAGCTTTGGAATAATACATATAAAACTGATAGCAAGCAGACCCTGCAGATGTGCCACACAACCAGAAGAAATTAACCGGGCCGCAGCTACAAATCTGATGTGAATCTCAGTACAGAAAACAATATTTGCTGTATTTTCAAAATACAGTTTTCAGTGGTGTTGGACACTATTTAGAGTTGGTGACTTGGGAGATAATAGCTTATTAGGAGCCTACAGGCTCAACAAATAGAGTTTAGTGCAGGCCACACTTTGTGACATGAAAATGAATAAACAACTGATTCCATTTGTATTTGATTTATTGTTCACAATAGTGCCAATATTGCATTGAGAACATTATTTTATACTGCTGTCCTGCTGGTTATTTAATAGATTAACGCTGTGTGTCAGATACTTTGACCGTGTGCAAAGGCGGTCTTTGAACCTCTCTCATAGTGGAAGTCAGCACTGTCATTTTGAAAACATGAACAAAACAATCTCCATAACATCATCATGTTGGTCCTCTTTCACCTGGGACATGGTGTAAATTCTGGCACTCAGGTCATGGTAATCAGGAGTTTGAATAAAGGACACCACTGCTTTTTCTTGATTCTTGTAAACAATGTTAATGTTAAAATGAAAATATTCTAGTAGTTTTTTATTTAAGAAAAAGAGGGATCTAATCTTGTGAATCTCTGTGATTGACAGAAAGGAAAAATGGGGACCTCTGTTTTAAAAATTTGGCATGACCACACTGTGCATCAACATTTTCAGCTAAACATTTCCAGTAACTGTTGTTCAGTGCTGCACATTAGCTTGGGTGGTTTTAGCCTTTTCCTCTGTACTGATCCAGTGCTTGGATGTCGGTGGCTGCCCTTGCATGAACTGCTTGCTGTCCTTACACAACATTTCACACTTTGACTTGGCCTTTCTAAAGCATTAACTTTATTCTTCTTTAGTCATTCTTTGATAGAATGGCATGTGTGTTTAGGGTCATTGTCTTGTTGCAAGACCCAGTTTCTCCAAAGATTCACATACTGTTTTTAATTCTTTCTCTTTCAAAGAGAAAGAGACTAAACATTTAAATATGCACATTTGTTAGTTCTTGATGCTTCTAAAGGACCATTTTTCTATTCACAACTCAGTTGTTTGGTTGTTTAATTGCAAAAATTGGTTCAAGATGAGGTATGGCTCCCAACTAGCCATGGGGGCTGGCTGGTTTGGAAAATGGTATCAGTCTTCACAAGTTAGTGCTAAAGCATATTTATATAAAGTTTTGGTAAGTCCATTTTGAGATGTGTGAAGATAAATTGTGCTAATGAGTTATTTTGAGCTTAAGGGTACATTAGTGTTAGTGAAGCTGTTTGTGGGTAATTTAACAACAACATCCCAGAAGTGAAAGGACAAAGATTGCGCTGAATTGAACAAAAGAAGTGACTTTTGTGTTTTGCCTGCCTCAATTTTTATAATTTTTTCAACAATCGATCATGAATCTGTCAGTGCATTCAGAGTGTAGTGTTTGGCGAGCATCTAGTTTGAACCCCCATGTCACAGTGTTTGCAGCTTTAACACATCATCAGTAATGATGAACAAATGCAGATTTACCCCCCAAAATACTTGCACAGCCAACTGTTCACTTACAATTACAGAACCTGCCAAACAAACTCTAGTGTGATCAAAAAAACATTATTTTGCCATTACTCTGGTTTTCCCATGGGATCTTGTGATAAACATTCACTGCTTTCAAAATATTTTTACCTCTCTGATCCAAAGACAATGTTCTGTTGGGTCAACAACAGACCAAGAGCAATACGCACCATAGTACGATAAAATGTAAATATATACGTAAGATTGTCAAGACTCAAACTTTATGATTTGAAATTAAGTTGGTTCAGCAGGTTATGGGGAAGTTTTTTTGCGATTAAATGGGTTAATAAACCGTTGCACTGTTGACTAGGTGGTGTAATGCTTCCAGGAACAGGCGTTTCTTTCAAACAGTTGCAGCTAACATGTGTGGCTTTAATCAGGGTTTAATCAAAGACTAAATGCAGTCAGGCAGGGGCGTGTGTTTATTGCACTGCAAACATTGTACCGACACTTTGTGTTTGGGTTTACCATCTTGTACTTTGATGTGCCCCCCACCCCATCATTCATGTTGTTTCAGTGGGACGTTTCACTGCTGCATGGTCCAGTTCCTGAAGTGGTCATTCCCCTTGCTGCTTCACAGGCCGATACAGTGCAGTAAATTGTATTTATAGGACAGTAAATCCTGAAGTTGGGGTTCATTATAAACTTTACCACCATCAATCCATTTCAGCTGGATGTTCTGCTTCTGTAGCAATCGTTAATGGTTGAACAGCGATGGGACAAGACATGACCAACGTCCTGATATCACCTGATTTGTGAATGAAGTATCATCTAATTTCAGAAACTTGGGTATTACACCTGGTGTAAACCAGTAATTTTAGGTACATAAACTAGAGTTGAGATAAGAAATCAAACATACACAGAGATGATGCAAAACCTTTGATCTTGCAAGCGGTGATGTGTATAAACAACTGAGTGGGTCGTTTTGAGTATCCTTATAAGGCTTATCCACACTGAACCATGTTTTGGATTTGATATTTACATGAAACACATATTTGGTTCTTTATTCCATGTGGTCATTACAAGTATTTCAATTCCTGTAACAGTTAACCTGAAACTTATGTGACTGGCTGTATTGACTTTACATGCCACACTGTTTGTTTTTAGGATGTAGTCTTTTTGTTTAAAAAAAAAAAACTTAAAAAGACTCGAGGTGGAAGGAATCCATGCTGTCTTCCATCTAAATTACCCAAGTTCAAAATATTTATAATTCTTCTATTACTCAAAGACAGCCGACACGTCGGTGTTGTGGTAAGCTCTGTCAGCTGGGATTTTCCTGTCTGGAGCACGTTCACCCTGTGCCTGCATGGATGTTCTCCAGTTGTTGTCTCATAGTCCAGATACATTAATGTTAAGCTGGTTATGCAACGCAGCATGGACCTACAGATCACAGCTTGAGGGTGATCGTGCACGGTCTTGGTTATTTGTTTCTGGGTGATTGAATTTCAATCTGAACAAGTTTTACAGCTCTTGCAGAATGTCAGCTGGGATCGATTCCATATCTCCACAACTTCTGACAAACAAAGTTGGTTTTGATGGATTGCCAAATGACAAAAGCTTGTTTTATAATTGCCCAAAAAGCGAGACACATGCAGCTCACACACTCTGTTATTCTTTCACTTCACTTGGCTAAAGCTACACCTGCAGAGGCTGTCATCTGTGTCCTGCTTTCTTTCAGAGAGATGAACACAAGATTGGGACACTTTGAAAACTCTCAACTCTAACAGGGATTATCCTGTCATTTCAAACTATTTCTAACCTAAACCACTGATGGGACCCTCTGTTACAAGAGTCATACTCCTTAAAGTTACTCTGGAACTTTTCGACCTTAAAACTCCACATTATGGACTCGTTTGATGTTACAGTGACATCTATTATGTGCATTTCTAGAGCTGTTGTGCCCCAGCAGCATCCTGAAGCTGAGAAACCACATTATACATCTTTTCAATCTGGGACGTTGCGTGCTTTGCGCACCGCGTCACATGCTAGCAAGCGGTCGTTTTGAACATGCATTCAGCAAAGACACATTGGAAGACATTATCGGAGGAAGAGAGGAAACAAAAGAGAGCCAGAGACTGAGCAGGATATAAGACAACGGTCAAGATAAGACTGTCTTTTAATGCCCATTCATGCTCGACATATAAGACGGATACGCAGATGGACGGACAGTTTCGTCCGTCTCCTGCGTCTGTAACGTGCGTAATTTGGTGCATTTTTAGGGTCTTTTCACATCCGCCACTCAGGGCAGAAGATGGAGTAATACCACCGGAAACTGCGGTGGCAGTGCTGAGCAGAAACAAACCAGAGAAGAAGAAGAAGAGGAATGGGAAGAGGAAAAACGCAGAAGAAGAATGAAGATGAGGACAAAAACTGTAGAAATTGCGCAAGCTTTTGAAATAAGGCTATGCTAGTGTTCAGGGTGTGTTGCGTGGTTAGAAAAAACTTTATAGCTCATCATTACCACCGCTAACCAGTGTCTGAAACCAACCTGATCTCACAGAAATACGTAAAATAAACACAAAGTTATTTCAACACCCTCCACTTATTTACATGTTGGTAGCACATAATTGATCAAGATTACATGCTGGGCCAACGAAAATGAGGGCAATTTAAAGTCAATGGGGAACTTTTCATGACGTCCACACGACTTTCTTGGTTCCACAAAAGGCTTCATTTTACGTTTCCGAATGCAGACATTTTTTTTTCCATATGTTTATTTAATTTTACTAAATAAACTGTGGTCAGGCCGTTATCTCAAATAGTTCATGTGACTTCTTGCGCAAAATAATGCATGGATATTCGCTATATCCTATAAAATCCTGAGCACATCAGTGCTGAAATATCAATTGTGGGGCTCTGTCGTCGTCTGCGGGACTTTTCTGGTTTTGAAACAACAAAAAACGGCAGAATATGCTGGGAAATATTTTTTTAATATATTTATCATAATTTTACTGATTTAACTATGGTGCAATATTAAAGATTTGCTCTCTAATAACATTCATTTGTATGTAGGAGTGTTGTTTATGTCATCAGATCATTTCCTATAAAACTTGGATGGTTTGAATTGCGTGACTGAAAATACAACTTTATCCTCCTTTTATTGATTTACCGCTGATATTGGTAGAAACAAGTTGTACACTGAACAATAAATGCGATCACATTGACTCCAGAGTCAGCTGCACTGACAGGAAGACTCCCGATCCAGTCTGACTGGAACCCAGTCCGCATGCAGAACTCAATTCCTCAACATTACGGCGCATTTTCAGGGAACCGACATGAAATGGAGACATTTAAACTGTGACTATGAGCAAAACAACCATGAGAAGGCTGTTTCTCTTTCTTAATGGACCTAAAACATGTTAGATTATTGAATACAAAAGCTAAACAGTCTTTTTTATTATTTAGACATGTGACCAACTGTTATAGAGAGCTCTTGACCTGAGCTGTCATTTAATAACCTATGCGTTAAAACCAACAACTGGGGAGCCTATATATAATAGGTCTATGGATAAAATACATTTTCATCCATTTAACAACAACATTTTTTACATCTGGATCCACAGTTGTGTTTACCACCCCTTTAAACCTTCTGTTCGATTATTAATCTAATATTTGAAACTTTAAATTCGATGCAAAACCGCTCTTATTTTGCAAAAACTACAATTACTTATCAGTAATAAGCGCCATTATTGTAGTTGTTTAACAGACGAGCTAAAAAAATACATCGGTTACGTTGCCTTGATCAGGCCTACCTTATAAAGCTGAACTAGTGATTACATGTTGATAAAATGTAAATATGATGGATTCATTTAAGATAAAGCCTATAACCTTTTATTAAGCCACAGGAAGTGGGTTCAGGCTGCAGCAGTCCTTCCGGTTTTTCCACTTTAGAGAGGTTTGTAAAAACACACTTCCTTTATATTTCAAACATCTTACAGCAGAAATATTTGTAACTCAGCAGCCTAACTAAATGATCTGTGGTGAGAAAAAGTAATTATGTCAGTTTATTTAAGATTTTCGCCCACACCATCAGCGGCCAATTGGAAGAGGAGAAAAACGTCTCAGTTGAAATTAGAGCAGAGAGACTTCATGTTAAACCAAACTTGGCTTAATATGTTTAATATAAGGCTCACTGAATGGATGTGTAGCAATATTATATTAGTCATTGAAATAGTTCTCAAAAGGGGGTGACATAGATTGTAGGATTTGGTTTGAGAGTTCATACACACTTCAGTTTGCGTGTTAACATGAGACACAAAACAACCACAAACAATTCAAATAACCACAAAGAAACACAAAAGCACTAAAAAAACAGCACACAAAATGATCACAACGGCACATTAAACATAAATTAAATAGCCAGAAAGACATGCGAGATTACCACAATGAAATGCAAATTGACCACAAAGATACATAAGGCAGTTATAGGAGACATAAAACACCCCAAAATAGAAAAACAGCCCAAAACAAACAAACAAACAAAAAATATATACCATCAAGACTTGAACTGACCAACAAAACATGTGAAACAGCCACAAAGACACTTAGAAACCACCACAAAGAATATTAAATAGACCACATTGACAGAGATAAAAGCCCACATAAACAACAACAACAAACAGACCACCAAGAGACTGTAAACAACTACTTTTCATGAGTTAGAAACTAATAAATACCTCCTGAAAAACCTATTTTCAAAAGTGTTTAGTGTTTAAAGCACAGAAGTCAAACATTTAGCTTTGGCTTGCACAATGATTGTCTTTGAGATCAAATAATATTATCATGAACATCCTGTAAGCAGTGACTGGGCTGCACAAGCTTTGTCTGAGGGGAGGCCCACAGTCCCAAACTTTGAAACTGCTGGTATAAGATATACATTTCAAATAAAATTATGTATGATTTACGTTGTATGCATAATGTATGCAGTGATGGGCAATAACTGACATAGTCTGGCAAATGTTTTTATATGTTCTGGAGATCTTCTAAGCTCAAAATGAACTGATGATTGTTAGGAATGTGTCTAAAACTAGGTCATGGACATAAAATTCCCTATCTTCGGGTTCATGGTCAGGATGGACTCTTCTTGAACTCATTTGGGACTCAATATCATACTGTGAAGCATTTTCACTACTGCAGCTGCATAAGTCTAATTTTCACTTTGGCTCCCTGTAAAGTGGGAGTTACATTTAAAAATATCAGAGGTCCTCCTCCACTGCAGTATTTCCTGGTGTCTAGCCTTAGTATGGTGAATATAGCAGGGATCCAAAAGTAAAGCAGCAATATATCAATGTGAAAAAAGCTACAACAGTTTATCAGCAGTGTTGCAATTCAAGCTGTCTGTGTTTATGATAAGCTGTTAAAAATTACTGAAGCTTGGTTATATGTGTTGGAAGTTCATTTTAAGAACAAATTCAGTCTAGAATAATTATTTTGTTGTGCAGGTTAGAAAGAGCTATACTTTTTATTTTAGGGTAGTTGTGCTTCCTCAATCTTAGTATAAAGGACATTTTGTTGTATCAAGAGCTGCCTGCTGAGACTGCACATCGTCAATTATTGCATGTTTGTTTTTACAGTTTAACACTCAAAGACCTTTATGGCATCACAAATAAGCAATGGAGCACCCAACAACTGAGCAGGGTGCAGACTTCACACTGAGAGAAGCATTTCTGTAGGAGAAATGAACACACAGCTGATTCACACTTGTGCAACTTTTACATAGATGTAACAAACATGCATCACATCGTTAGCATCTTGTATCATATCAAGCCAATCCGATGGAAGACACTCTGTTTACCTGAACATCCAGCAGCTGAAGATCAAATTCGTGGACCAGTTTTTAGGATGAACGACTGTCATAATTGTTGTTACATAAATAACTGCTCAGTCATTGTGATTGTGCTGAACCAGCCACATACTTTTTAGTATCAACCAAAATTTGTGGCTGAGAAGTGTTCTTGAATGATTTTAATGAAAAATTGTGATTGTGCTTTTTTTCATTAAGTTGCAGAGTGATTTAACCATATTTTATCACTTATATCTGTGCATTAAATTAAAAGATATGTTAGTTATAAAATATGTGAGCTCCAAAACTCAAAACACTCACACCTAACATCAAATGCAAAGTATATCAACTAAAAGCTTCAGATTTAAGCTTCTAGATTTTTAACCAGCTGCTGTAACCATGAGTATTCTCAAGCCTTGTTACCCAGACTCTAATCCTGCTCTACTGGAGGTGACTTTGCATCCCATACTTCAGTTCTCTTTACCCTGCTGTTGGCCAGTCAATGTTTGTTTGTGAGCCTGAGAGAGGAATCTCTCCTTTTGGCCTGCTGCTGCTCTTTCCCTCTGAGCAGTCGGGTCAAAGCACTCAGGCCCAGTTTGGGGGAAGCCAGCACCATCTGAATTGCAAAGAAAACAGAAAATCCACTTCAGGCTCAGTCCTAACTCTATGATAACACATAATTAATCGGCTGGAATCTGCTGGCGCAATCAGCTGTAGCCTTAACCCCGCACCTCCATGTAATTACAAGTTAAGGACAGAGAATATGAAGCGTGTTTTGGGGGGAAATTGTTTTACTCAGAATTGCTCCACATGAACAAACAACTGAGAGGAAGTGTTTACAGCACGTCTGGATGGAGAATATTGCGTATTGAATTTTTGAACGCATTGCAGGATGCTTGGTTTGTTGATTTGCTTGTGGCACTTTCTGTAATGAAAGTGTTTGCCTTGAGGGGAAATAAATACTGCAGAGAGGTTTGGTGTCTGTGTTTCAATATATGAACATCTCTGGGGAAATTGTGTCTGGACAGTAAGTGTGAGGTTCAAGTGGACATAGAGCCCACAGTGAAGCTTCACTGCAGGCTGAAATGAATAATAAAATGGGGCAATTTTCCTTCTGTTGTTTGAATATCAAACGTGGACATACATGTGCACAGACAAAGACATTTGTGTCTCATTTTAATTATTCTAATATTATTTATATGGACAACTTACGGTAATGCTAAAAGTATATTTTAAATTTGGCACCAACATGCAGATCAACTACAGAGAATTAACCATCATCAAGACATTTGTCTATATGTACTATCAATAAAATAGGTCAACCTTTTCTGGTCGATAACGCGGCTGCTTTCCTTACATTTCCTCATTGTGATAAAAATTTGGACAAAATGTCTCCCTTTTGACAGAGAAACATTCAAAAATCAGGTGAAAGCTTCATGTGAGTGAATCAAATGGGCTGTTTCAATATCCTGCAGTTCAACTTTGTAATTTAGGTGTATTTTTTGCCTCAAAGCTTCCTTCCTGTAGATTTAATGAGTTTTTACAAATCTTCAAGCCTTTAGATCACCAGGCTGATTTGTTATCTGATCTTATCAACATCCTTGGAGCAGGTGAGGGTTCAGGAATGATATCCATTCACTTGCTGCTGTGGTAAAGAAAACAACGATGACTCTCAAAACGGCTAAAGACCACCAACATCATAGCTGTAAACAAGGAATAAACAAGTGGCTTCAAAGTAAACACGTGTTTGAAATAACAATGCAATGATGATAAACGGTGCGTAATTGATAAAGATCCTACTTTACAGTTCAGAGCTCAGAGAACAGATCATTTGACTTTTCCTCTGTGTTCATCAGTGATTGTCCAGTAAAGGCTGACTGATGACTCCTGCTTAACTGTAACCGTGTCCCTCCACACTGACAAAATCCTACTTTAAACTTGAATAGATCTAATGATGGCACATTTTCATGATCATGTTGTATATTGTCAGCCCAGTGTTCTGATAGGAATTATCATTTATCTGACAATGTCAGATTATGATGAACTAGCCACATGTTGAGCAAAGAGTGCCTTGTTTAAACATTTCAAAGTCCACATTAAGAGGCAGGATTTATTTCCATTCATCTACCCATTTTCTGTACCTGCTTAATCCAGTTCAGGATCACGGGGGCTCTGGAGTCTATCCCAGTAGCTGATGTGGGATTACAGTTTAAACGCTGACAACAGTGTTTGAGGAGATACTGATTACAACTCCCACTGAAGACATTTTTGTAACATAGCAACAACAAGTGCTTGAAGATGAGATCACTTGCTCTTTCTGGACAAAGTGCCTGCCTGCAGATGAAGAGATTTAGTCGCAGGAATGATGTAAACTGGTGTGATATAAAATGGGTGAATTATAGCTGCTTTTAATGGTTCTGGGTTTTGTAATGCACAGTACCAAAGGACATGCAGACAATGATCATTTATAAATGTCTAGTTTGTATCTTTCTTGGGTTTTCCATTCCTCACTTTCTGAATTGGTTGGTCTGTTGTAAACCATGTCCATGTGTAAACTATGTAATCTCATCTAATCTATGAAATAGATCAAATATCCACAGGAGATATTTCATTTTTCTTTTCTCTCTGTTATTGTACATCCCAACGTACCAAAATAGGAAGAGGCAGTATAGCTGTTTATTAAGAATGAGAATGAAGCATCTATTCAGACATTTTTTTATTCCCACTTGCATCTGTCTGAACAGTTCAGTGGATATACCTGAACTCATTCCGTGTACCTCCCTGCTAACTTTTCTATCTTAACACATCAAAGTAATAGATCATTGCTCTATATTAGTTCTATATCTGAGCTGAACACAATCCTTTACTGCCTTAACTGCAGAAAAACATACAATATTTTATGCTGTACATCATAAATACGCGAGTCTTGTTCTACATCCAGATTGAATCAACACATGTCCCATGTTAAATGTAGGCATTTAAAAGCACAGATCAGCTCCCAAACTGCATAAACCTCCTGCTTTTTCTCAGCGTTTTTCACAGAGAGCTTGATGAGTGAGTTTTATGGTCGTTAGTTCCACTCAGATAACAACCTACATTAAACAAATATTGAACATACACAGGCATAGCCCTGCAGGTTATAGACTTCCTTCAAAATGTTTTGGACCTCACAAGATTATATGTGTAGCTGTCAACAAGATTTGCAGGATTTTATTTAAAACCTCGTAAAGATAGAAGAAAAAAAAATAGTTCTCTCGAAAGAAACAGAAATGGTTTGAGACTTGTGATCTCTGAGATTTAAAGATTTGCATTTCTGATCTCAGTAGATGGTTTTATGCTCTTCTGAGCTTTGAAAAGGAAATCTGACACAGCTGTGTTTCAGCATATGACAAAACCATCCGTTAGCACTGTGTGGTCTGAGCAGCATCTTTTTTTCTCCTCCTTTTCTGTCTGACATGGTTTTTATGCATCAGTGACAAACATCAAGAACTTTTTCTGGGATTTCTTAAAAGTTCTTTTTTGTTGTTGTTGCTGAAGCTCTAAATAAATGAACAGGTGATTTGCATCCCACACAGACACCATATAAAAGGACAGTTGAGTATTTTGTTATCTACTGTTGTTTTTATTGCAAAGTTCTTCTAAATCAGTGGAATTTATGTATTTAGGTTTGATTGACTTCAGATTTGTTTGGTAGAAGAATGCAGGAAAAGCTCTGCAAAGTGTAGCTTGATTGAAAATAGCTGCAATGACTGAACAGAGAGAAGATTATCTGCAATGTTCGATTGACATCAAATCTCTTAGCGGTGCAGTGAGCCTTTACCACACCAAGAAGCACTTCCTATTTAACACTGAGGCAATATATTGTCTCAGATTCAGTCTTTACATTTACATTCAACGGATGGTTTCATCCAAGGCAATTTAAACCATTTAAAATGCTCAGTCTAAATACCCCCATTCAGTGTGTCTAGAAGCCATGTTAGGGGCCCCAAGCCAGATTTAGAAAGCCCGCACATCAGATGACAAATGGGCAACAAGAGGAAGCTGAGAAGAAAGACTCTAAGTGAGATTTATCTTTTGTTCAAAAGGCCACCAAATTTGTTAGTGCAGCAGACAGACGTTTATCAGCCGGATAGGGATAAAGCACTCCTCCAATGTGAGTGTGTGCTTGTGTGTGAAAGAGTGTCAGACTGAGAGAATGAGGGTGAGTGGTGGTTCATTTTGTTTTCAAATCCTAGTTTAAAGAGCCATTTGTCACTTTATAGCTGTGAGTTGGACATTTTAGTTGCCATGGAAGTTGACAGACCAAGGGCAGAGGGAGGACAGGCTGATAGAGGGGTAGAGGAGATGAAGAAGAAAATGTCAGAGGAGAGGAGGAAAGACAGATATCCAGTGAAGAAGAGGAAAAAAGAGGGAAGGATAACTGAAAGAAGTTGGAAGAGGTGAAGGATTAGAAAGTTGGTATTTTAGGTTTTGGATGAATAACAGATGAAAGTGAAGAGGCGTGAGTGGTGGATGGGGCGATGGAGAGGAAGGAGGAGAGGGGGAGTAGAAGAGGGAGAGATTCCCAGTGACTTGTGGCTGAGTGCCAACATGGCCACAATTACACAGAGGTTCTTGGAAACCCTCTATTTTATTCCTTCTCATTTTCCTCTCCAATTCACATCACATACAAACACATAAAAACATTTACTACAAGTACAATCAGACTAACACTTATCCGTACATCTGTTTATGTTAGGACCGTCATTAGCACACTTCATTACCAGTGTGCTTGCCCTAACATTACAGTATATGGTGGCTAACTTTTAATGATGCTTGTATCCAAAGCATGCTCTCTTTTGAGTTGCATTGTATAGCTGCATTTAATAAACAAAGAAAATAATGTCCTTATTGAGTGGATAGAGCAGGTACTTTACAGTATTTTTTCTTTCCTGTCCTCATATTTTTTTTAATTGGACTAAGTAAAAACTCTATAAAATTGTGTGTGAGAATTACAGAGTTTATGCGCATCATTTCAGCCTTTTTTCATTTTTCTCTTCAGTTGAACTCGGTGCTTATCCTCTTACTGTCTAGAAATCATCAAAAACTAAATATAGCCATCACTCTCACCCTGTCTGTCTTTGCAGAGTGAGACTTGAAGTGTGAAGCTGTTGCTAAATAAACAACAGCGCTCACTTTTTGGGGGGTGAATGAAGCTGTCACCCAGTGCAACAGTTTGGCTCGCTGATGTGTTTTCAATAGTTTCTGCCAACACTCAAGCTCAGTCGTACGGAGGAATTCACCACCCCGTGCAAATGCTTGGCTCATTGTTTTAGTTTTTAAGGGAAAAGAGACATGTCAGGATCTGGCTACATAGACATTTCCTGGTTGCCGTTCAACTGTTATGTTCGTCTAATTTTTGGAGTTTCTTGAGGATAAAAACCCTAAGCCCAATGCTATTCTCAATTAACCGTGACAAGTAAAGGCCAAACCCACATTCTTCCACTAGAACTGAATTTAACCCAAGCTATAAAGCCAAGTGTTAAACTAAGTCTAAACTGTCAAACAATCCTTTGAGGACCAGCCAAAACCTTCTGTTCTCACTCTCAAGATCAGATCTCCTAAGAGCTGAAATGTCCTCACAAAGACAGATGGATAAGTACAAACACACTCTCTCATACTGGCATGTGGCCAAGCACCACAGCTATCGAGGGGGCTCAAATATTCCCCTTTTATTGCTCCTAAAATGAGTCAACTGTAAACTCATCTCTTCTTTGCAGGTCTTTGGGGACAGCAGGTAGTCAAACTGAAACCCTGATTGTAATCAAACACATGAAACTCATTTTTAAAGCCATTTGGGAGATTCGTTTTTTTTTCTATGACATAATGAGAAACAGGAAGGATGGGAAAGTGTGAGGACAAAATTCCTGGACAAGATTCAAATCCTCAATGTTGCAATTACTTGATTGGTCCGATATGCCTACATAACCCTGTTTTTTATTTTTATTTAATAGGATGGTTCTATTTACAGTTCTGTCCCAGCATATCCAGATCCAGACCACTCATTTTCCCCTTAGGCTCCATTGATCTCCCTTTTGTAGTGTAGTCATCATTTTTTGTGACAAACATACTTTGATGGCTATGTGACACTTGTTGAACCCTGGCAACATCTGAATATTTCAGTGATGTTTTTTCTACATGTGGAAACTTTATCCAGTATGCTTTTATCGCAAACCCAATCAGACTCTAAAGTGCTATATTTGTGTGTTAGTTAACACAACATATTCAAACTTCCACTGTGCTGCAGCTTGACTATAACAAGATTAAAACTATAGCACCACTCACCTGTTAGGATTGATTAAATAGATTAAATTAAATTCAGCTTTATTTGTATAGCGTCAATTCACGACAATGTCATCTCAGGGCGCTTCACAGACAATTAATTTGAGCCAATCTGATTGTCATACATTGATTCATACAAGCCAATTCGATCCAATCCCCATCCTGAGCATGCTTGAGCCGACGGTGGAAAGGAAAAACTCCCTTTTAACAGGAAGAAAAAACCTCCAGCAGAACCCGGCTCAGGGAGGGCGGCCATCTGCCTCGACTGGTTAGGGTGGAGAGGACAGAAAGAGAGAAAACAGACATATTTGATCCAGCGAGATCTGCTGAGACAGTAGAAATATGTTCATGATGGCAGTACTGTAACATCACTAAGGGATGGCTAATCACCCCTAACTAGGATTTATCAAAAAGGAAGGTTTTAAGTCAGATCTTGAAGGTAGAGAGAGTGTCTGCCTCCCGAACCAAAGCTGGGAGCTGGTTCCATCAGAGAGGGGCCTGATAGC
>JBBBVU010000003.1:11956999-11968824 GCA_037177055.1 Atherinosoma microstoma
AATATCATCCCGAGGGCCTTAGATAATTCATTCGCGGGCCGGATGCGGCCCGCGGGCCTTGACTTTGACATGTGTGCTCTAGTGCCATATCTAGAAGTTATATAAATATGCAGCACTTTTACAGATGGTGACCATTATTTGCAGGATGTATGCTGTTGCCCACTCACTGTTCAGTGTGTGTTTGAGGGTTTATCAAACAGTCTATTTTAATGGGAACTGTTGTTTGTGTTTGTCTCATGCCTGATGCAGAGTCTTGGCATCCTGTGGGAACAAGATTCAAAATAACAAGGCTAACTTGGGTTCTCGCCACTGGTTTCCCACTCCAACCTCTTTCACAACATTAGCTTTCCCATAATAAGAGTTAAAGCTGACGTAGAGAAAGTGAAAGCTAAATTTATGCGACTTTCATCTCATTCTGCACTCTGCAAACTTGAAATAAACTCAAGAACATGAAATTGCTGTTCAAACTGATTTATGATGATGTTTTTATAAAGATCATTTAAAATAAATGTCTTTTTGATTGACAAAAGATGTACTAAAAGACATCTTAGGAGGGTGAATTCCTGAGCAATGTTTGACCCATAAAATGCAAGTAACCAAAAAGCCACAGAAACCAAGATGATTACAGTTAAGATTGATGAAGCAATAGATGAGAAAAAATTAGAAGAAGAGGGTATTAAGGGACTGATGATATGTTAAAAAATCTTTATGCTCACATTAAAAACACACATACAGTTACAGTTGACATCTACTCCCTTATGGGGATTTTGGAAGGCATAGTATTTTTTGCAGGCTGCCAAGATAAGCATATATCGGTTTGTAACAAAAAAAAAGTGAATGTCGTTCCCCTGGAGATTTTCTGTTGTGCTTGTTGTGTGTTACCAGAATAAGTTACTGTGAGGTCATATATTTAAAAGACACATAAATCACCCATAGATCTTACTGACAGAAGAAAATTGAAAGGAACTCCTAAGATCTGTTTCCACCATGATTCATTTCTTTAATGAGTAATTTAACCCTGAATTTAGTTCCCTAGAATTTTTAGATCATATGCCTGATGGTGTCCCAAATAATTCTACCGGGGAAAAACATCACTAACTTTGCCTTGTCTTTAAACTCTGTGCTAAATGTGTGATACATACTTTGCACATAACTTTGCATGTATACCCTTCATCCATTTTCTAAGCCTGCTTATTTTTAATGCAGGCGCTGGAGCTTATCCCAGTGGCTATAAACGAGAGGCAGGACACAGCCCATACAGCTCGCCAATCCATCACAGGGCTACCAAAGAGAGACAAATGACCGCTAACACTCCTACTCACTCCTAAGGAAACTCCAGAAATTTTGCATGTAAACTCAGAATGCGACATTTAGGCCACTTTCAGTTACCTTCCTCATCGTGGGTGACTCCTGAACAGAAGAGTACTTTCATGCATGGGATGGAATATTGTCCAAAATATTTCCAAAAGTTCAATGCTGCAAAAATATCTTTATGTACCTCTGCTTGAGGAAACTATTGTCCAAAGGCTGGCAGAAAGTTTAAAAGCCTGAGGACTAACTGAAGTCCTCAGGCTGAGGTTCAACCAGCTCCACCGTAATGACAGATGAACATACCAAAACCCCTCTGCATTCTTGAGGAGAGAATGTGGTCTCATGCAAAATCATGCAGTATAATTTGTACGTTATTAATCCCTGTGCCTGTAGCTCTAAACCGCTTTCACATCATTGTACAATATGTGAACATGATCTCAGCAAAGCTATGGTACAAACAGTTCAAATGAGCTCTCCAAACTTACCATTTTGGTACAGTTTAGCACAGCTTGGCATCTGCTCTCAAAGTCCTTGGGGGAAGTCAGATTTTAAAAGGATACATCCAGTAAGCATTTAAATCCAAATTGAAATTTTGCAACAAATAATGATACAGAAAGTTCAGAAACTCATTAAATGAGTAATGCTTCTTGCTTAATAATTCTACATACAATGTATAATTAATTGTATATGATTATTGAAGATTCTCCAAGATGATCAATTGTAAAATATCTCCGCACATGAGATGTGCTGCAGTTGGAAAATATGAGGCAAAGGAAATGAAAACATCATGATTTCAGCTAACAAAGGAGCTTTTAAGTTGTCTTTTACGTGTGAATAACATGTCAGCACTTATACACGATTATTATCTGACATGAAGAATGTTGGAATGACTTAAAGTATGTGTGGTTAGAGTACATATGAAACATAATATAGAATCAATGGAAACTAGAAAATTAAAGAGCAGAGACTTCTGCCAAGGTCAACAGGCTACTGTTGATAAAAGGGAGATTGTGACCTGCCCACTTACTGCTACCCACAAAGATTATTTATTGGCTTACAGAGTTTCTCTCCTGTTCTGGGGTGCCAGATGTACTTAGGGGCCTAAGAATCATCATTTACTTGATTAGTTACAAAGTAAAATGAAAAAGACATACTTAGAAATATCACTTTGTATGTATAAACATCAGGTTGTATCATATACAGTACCTGTAAATTACACTCTAAATAAGAACCTGAATACCAACTCCTAATAAAGTCAAGCTGTAAATTTCCTGCGGTCATAATTTTACTTTGGGAAAAGAATCTTATGACCAATATGCTACTGTGTGTTACTAGAGTTTTAACCTTTTAAAACCTGAGCCCCCCCAATCGGGAGACATTGGGAACAGATGGACAAACCTAGCCTGAACTGTCTGTACTAAAACCTCTCTAATTTTGTTCTGCTTTATTTTATCAGAGTTGGCCTTTCCAGAAATAAAGTTTACATATTGTACTATGATAAAGGTTTAGAGCTACTGCTGCATCACTCCAAAGATGTATTAATATTGAGCCTGAAAATGTTTGTTTTTGTTCTTTTGGCATTTGTGCTATATGCCATCTTCATATATTCTTCCCCAGTAAAACCAGTAACAGTATACAATCTGATATTTACACAGTTCAACAACTTTCACAAGTGTTCCCTTTACTATGACTCCAAAAGTATTCAAATATACCTCATGGTTGCAGAGATATATTTATTTTAGTATGTGTATGCAATTTTTAAGCAGAGGCTTAAAAAATAGGCACAGGGCTCAACGGGTTAAATATTAATGCAGACATTTCTAGTATTTTGCCTTCGTAATATTGTCCCAGCAGTTCTTAGCATGAAAGTATTTGCCCAAAAACATCTGAGGGGAAGTTACATGATTAAAGATAAAGCCAAAAATTACAATCATAAGTTTTAAATATTTATTTGTCATCCAACCTTCCCGTTCATGTGAAACACTGGATGATTTTTCTTCTCTGGGCTTCAAAAAATATTTAAATGAAACCATGTGAAAAAATGTTGGACTTTCTGAACAGTTTACTGACATGTAAAGCATGTGATAAACTGCTGCCAGTAAATGTTTCAATAACTTTTAAAGTATTGCTACCTCACAAAGGGCACGCTGTCATCAAAAAAGAAAAATATCTATATTTAAGAGTCCGCTGCTGTTTGATAGTGTGATATTTTGGCTCCACACTGTATATAAATAGAGCGAGATAGAAAGGATATTCTAGTAAAAGGAGACCTCCTACAGGCTTGGATTAGTTATGGTAACTCTTTCTGTTTTTTTAGTACTTTAGAGCTGTCTGCAACAACAGAAAGTATTTTAAATCCCTTTAAAGGGAAATATGGCTTCTACATTTTTTAATTTTGCACAAGTTTAATGCTTCCAAAACCCTGAAAAAGTTTTTGCAGAGAAGTTAAAAGTATGAGTATTAATAAAGATTTTAGATGTGAAAATGGATACATTTACCACAGTGAACTAAGCAGGAGAGTTTAATTAAAGGAAACGGGCAAGAAGTCTGTTTTTTCATTTCTGGTTGTCTCTGGTTATCCTACCAGCACAATTCAATGTAGTTTATTGATAGCACCAATTCACAGCAACTGTCCTTCCAACAGACTTTAGTCAGAAAGTAAACACATATAAAATGTTTCTGATAAGATTCAGTCCAATTCAATTTAATCCAAAATGGATACTATATCTTGTCTATTACACATTATGCAAATCAGGACATAATTACTCCTTTATTTAAATATAGCATCTCAGAAAACTTAGAAGAAAAAATGTATTAACAGTATATAAGTAATCAAGCTTCATGGTTAAAT
Organism: Atherinosoma microstoma; assembly: GCA_037177055.1. Taxonomy (NCBI): domain Eukaryota; kingdom Metazoa; phylum Chordata; class Actinopteri; order Atheriniformes; family Atherinidae; genus Atherinosoma; species Atherinosoma microstoma. Next base: position 11,961,162 of record JBBBVU010000003.1, read on the forward strand.
CCATCAGCTGAAATTTTCATCAATAATCAAAAGTCCCAAATAAAAATGTAGGAGATTTTGCAGCATGTCTCTTCTCACATTAGATGTTTTTTATTACCCTGAGCCAGACATTAATCTCCTCTGTAGTAGCAGTTACATAAACACACTTCTACAGTTTTAATCTTTCCCTTCTTTTTTTTTTTTTACAGAGGAATGTGTTCATAGACTTTTTTTATTATAACCAGATTTATATAATATCTTCTTCCTAAAACATGACCATTTTTCCTGAGTGCTTATGTAATTTTTATCTATGTGTCTAATTTATATCTAAAATATACATATCTAAAATTCCTTATTGTAGAAACCTTTGACCGTCAAATGTCTCCAACATGAAACAGGAAATTTGAAACTTGCTTTTTAAGTCAGAGAAAAGAAATCACCAGCTCTGCCCTGTCTAATTAAAATAACAAATTTTCATACAGGATTCCACATTATTGAAAGTCTTAGTTGTAATCACACCCACACGCATATATATGTATAAATACAATTTCTTTCTTTTTTCCTTTTTTTTTTTACAGGGCTACATCCTCAAATTATGTCCTTTGCCTCCCAGTCAATCCTAATCAGATTTTTCCTTTTCTACATTGTGACTCCTTCATGACGCAGTAGAGCTTCACAAGGAAATTAAATCTGTCCAGACGACCTTCAGGAGTTCATGTCTGTGTCAGAAAAGCAGAAGTTCAACAGGTGTAGCAACTCAGAGAGGAAGATCTTCACTCATCGGCTCATCAAGCCATCAAATCCTCATAAATACACAGAAAGGTTTATGCAAATATACACGTTTGTTGGAGTTATGTAAACCCTGAAAATGATGTATCCTGGTTATGATCTCCTGCACGCGAGGCACTCAAGACAAGTTCATACATGAGACAGTGAGGGTAAAGGTCAGGCACCATGCAGGCAAATATTTCCCTTAACTATATCAAGTGCAACAATCCTCAGAAACCGACCCTGAGGCTTTTAGCTTCTTTTGCTCTGATTTTCAGCCAAAACATCTGGGTACTCTAATTCTTACAGACACACTGCAATAATAGAACATATCTGCAAGTATACTTAAGCGTTTCTAACCAGATGTCCTCTGTTCAGTTTGATCAAGCTCATGGTGCTTTTTCAAGTTAAGGTACAATATGGTATTCTTATGTAAGCACATAGCTTTTAAAGAATGTCATAATACACATCTTGTGGTGCCATCTTAGAAGGTATTCACTATCACTCATTGTTAGTTTGTAATGAATTTGGTAATCTACTTTAACATGCTTGAACATGGCTTGGCTGTACATCATACCTTGGGACCTCCTGTGTTGGAGACCAAGATGAGGTCGCCATGGGTCTAGACTTTTTTTCTTTTATGTTTAGAGTTGATTTTAAGATCAGATGTATGTGTGTTTGCATGTGTGAAAGATGGATTGCTAAATTTGTTCAAAGTAAAAGTCATACATTTATCCTCTCTTCTTCTTCTCTCCTTATATTGGCATTATAAACATGGGTGGTACTCTAGTTGTAGAATATGTGTTATCACATGCCAAAAATGTGTACGTATTTACAGAGAAACAACAACACGTATTGCTTAAAGTCCATTGCAGCTAAAAACAGAGATAACAGGGACAACAACTCATTCATTTTGTGCAACTAGACATATTAGGAACAAAATCAGCCATTATGCCATGACAAACTAGAAGCGCTCAGAGAGTGCAGACCCCTGTCAAGCCATAGAGAGAAAAACCTCAAAAGGCCCAACAGCCCACCCAGCACCCTCTATATTTGGAACCTTCTGGATCACTAAATCCAGAGTTTCACCATGATCCAGGTCAAACAATGTCAGATTATAACGTCTACCTGTAACTACAAAATGGCCTGCTGCAGTGTTTTATAATGTTTTGGACATGGCTGCACTGAATGCATGTGTTCTCTACTGGAGAAGGACCTGCATTCATTATTGATCTCTCCACATGCGATACAATACTGTAAATCTATATTAGCTGTTTCCTTACTTTAACATTATATGCTTTTTTTTCTAATTGATCCCCCTCAAATAATTGATGAAGAATATATAAATACATTTAGAAAATGACTTAATTTTGTTATATGTTAGCCAAAAAGCAAATGTTGTAAGCTAGTAAGTATTTGACATTTTCTATATGAAATTGAAGCCTGAAGTAATCCCACATGCCAATCAATTAATTGTTTATTCATTGAAGCTTTGTCTACTTCTGAATGATAAAAAAAAAAAGATTCAAAGGGGAGGAAAAAAATGGCCTCTGTAAATGCCACCCATATTTCTTTTTAATGCTGCATCAGCAGGATGTCACAATGACCCCTCTGGGGTATTGTAATGTTGGCAGTTATAGTGTTAAAAAAAATTCCTGGATCCAGACGGTGATCCGGATCACCCCCAAAATCTAATCAGTTATTTCTTTATACTATTTCAGAGATTTCCTGAAAATTTTATCAAAATCCATCCATTACTTTTTGAGTTATGTTGCTAACAGACAGACAGACAGATGGAAAGATATATCACCGTTAGCCGCCGAAAACATTACCTCCGTGCCTTGGCAGAGGTAACAATGTCTACTTTCAGTCTGCAGAGTATCACATACAGCCTCAGAAAGGAGAGGTTAGACAGCTCATGACTTTCATGTAGAAGACCGGTGTGGGGTTTTTTCATGAGCTGACGGAAATGATGGAAAAAGAAGCTGGGGCAAGCTAGAGGAGAAATTGGCTCAAGCTGGGGGAAAGAAAACGGTAAAAGCAAGACAGATCAAGGAACTCTTGGCCCGCAGGTGTGAAAACTGGAAGCAGACTGGTAGAGCCACAACTGGGTCGAAATGGGAGCTGGTTGAACAGAGACCAGTACATTTCCAATATTGTAGAAAGCAAAAGAAAGTAAATTAATTTCAACACTGATACTTACACTTGCATGAGACTGTGTGATCAAACTTACTCCTTCTTGGTATTATTCTCTTTTGTTTTGACTTTTTTCCAATATTAGAAGTGCTAAAGTCTGAACAATGTAAAAGTAAACAAGACAGGGTCATGTCCTTGTGAGCAGAGACATGGATGGGACCAGATTTGCATATTCATAGATTTCCATTTCATGAATAAGGTAACAGAATCATATTCTAAGTCATTTAAAGCCACGAGTGATGTGATGGACTGATGACCTGTCCAGGGCTTACCATGCCTCTCGCCTGCTAATTGCTCTGATAGGCTCCAGTTACCCTGTGACCCTGAATTGGAATAAGCGGTATAGAAAATGAATGAATGATTGAATGAATGAATGAAGCCACAAGAAGTTTGGATATTTTAACAGCAAAAGCTTCAAAATGTAACATTTTGAGAAACATTGATACAAAAAGTCTACTACACCAGTGTGTTGACTCATATTTTGAATCTTTGAGTTTCGAAGATTTGTTCTTGAAGACATGGGAAAGTGTTGGATCTGGCTGAAAACTACTGAAACTACACACCCCCATGTCAGGAGTGGACAGGGACAAAAAAATCCACCCAGGCATTTTAGCCCAGACCGGCCCATAATCATGAAATGTTTACGCTCTTTAAATGTGAACCTCTTAAAACTGCTAAAGCCATGCAATGAGTTAGCAGGAATCAGTGAGAGTAGACACGTTAAATACTTCCAAAAAAGTGTAAAAATCTATACTCCAGCATGGTGATGAATATCAGAGCAGCATTCATTTTACTCTCTGTTACAGGGAGAAGAAAACAGGAAGAACATGAGAAAATAGTGGATCACATGAAAACTTTCAGAAACAGTGTCTCTGTGTCTGCTGTCTCCTCTTCTCTTCCTCAGAGAATCTCCTCTTCTGGAGATATGATCTCAACCAGGTTCAACAAAAGATGGCTCGTATGACTCAGACTGGGTTTAATGGGTCTCTCAGAACAGAAATTTTGTGATGTGAAAGCATTGCAGCTTCTACCATCATCACCTGTTGTGGCAAGCATGTCAATGATCTTTGGACATTTGGCACCATCTTTTCTTTTTCTCCAGTTGCACAGTTTCTCTGCTCCTCCGCCTCCATCTCTGTCTCTTCTCCTCCGGTTGTGACAGGTAGCTGCATCCACTGGCACAGAACCAAAAAGGGATTAAAGTATCTGACTGGTTCAGCCTGGTGTCAGTTAATTAAATAACCAATGTGTTTAATGGGTGGGTGATCAGGAAAGAAATTGCAGTGCTGACTATTTGGACAAATTAATTACTCAGGTACAGGAGCCACAGCGAAAGGGAGCAGTGATTAAAAATTTGAACTGGCTGTCCCAGTGTTAGTTTGGCTGCCAATCGACTGAGGTTTATGGACCAGTCAGACCAATAAATAAACTGTGTCGGCCCAAAAAGCACGTTGGCCCACCAGGAAAATGCACGATGGCCAGTCCATCCCCCATGTAGTGTAGCGGCATACCAATAACTACTCTCTCCTTAAAGAATCCTCACCCTTAAAGAATGCCATGCTCTATCCTTTATTTTACTCTAAAAGTGACAATGAACAAGACATAAAACTAGTTTTTAAAAAGTGTTTAGAAAATGGTAACTTTTATGTTTACTAAGGTCACACGTGAGAAGTTATGTCCTTTTCCCATTAACATCCATTGACATTAACTTCTTTTAGCAACCAGGATCTTTAAAGGAATGAGTCCTCTTCTTACTTTGTATACAAGAGAAATTGTTTTACATATGAACAGCATAAGTTACAGGTTTCCATCAATATTTGTTTTGGTATAAGAATACATGGTAATGGTTGGTCTTGAGGGATTTATATTTATTCTTATCCATCAGAACCTCTAATTATCACTGACTAGTCTTTTCATATTGTTATCACATATCAATCTTAAATTTATGCAATTAAATCTATGTAAACCTTTTTTTAGCGGTTTGTTCAGTCTTTGTAGGTTTCAGTTCATTTTCAGGTATGTCCCAAGTAGGGATGCACTGATACTGATATCAGTCAGCGTGCGTGGATTTCACCCGGGAGGTTGTGTGTTCAAGTCCCCGCCCGGGCCGCTCCTTCACACTGCCACAACAGCAATAATGACCATAGTCACAATAACTTTCATATAAACAGATGTGGTATCAGTATTGTCAGACATCCAAATTTCAGATATCGGTATTGGATCAGAACCCCCAAAAAGCGGATCAGTGCATCCCCAATCCCAAGTATTACGATGAACAGTTTTACCTGGACTCAGTTTTCACTCAGTTCCTGTTCTCTCTCCAGGCCTTGCAGTTCTTTGTGGCTCGGCATCAAAGATTTTCACAGAACTCTTTCGTCTTTCCATTTTAGGACAGATGTTACTGTATATAATCCAGGTCTTCTAGCTGCTGGCTGACACTTGTGTTGAATTTGGAACAAGAACACACAAAGTTTGTGTTCTTACGGGATTTGATGGTTAAGCTCCGTTGATTACAGACCATTCATGAAGTGCACTGTCTAATGTTTTAAAATCTGAGCATAGTTTTTAGATGTACTTCTTCCAGTCTTTGGATTTGTCTTATTTCACTACATCAAGGTAACAAGATTCAGTAACCCTTTCAGAAAGACTAATTTCTGTTATTCTAACTTATTTACTCAAGCTGATAAAAAGGATGAGGGCATTAGGAAAGTTGATGGTGAGATCCTTCGAACTGACAGAATTTGACTTACCTCCCCACATCGATTTTCACTGCAACATGGCTTCACACTACTTCTATATTTAGCACAAAACATAAACGTAAGTTGTTTATAGGAGTTTGCCAGAACGAATGCCATTTCTCCTTCTCAGTTCAGTCTCAGTTCCTTCAGCGTACCTTCACATCCACAGCTCTGATCCTGACACACTCCAGTGACACACAGTGCACTTGTTACCCCTGATCGCTATCAGTGCTACTTGCCTCTGCGTCAGTCTTGTTATCGGGACCGTTTGGCGACTTCCCCCTCCCCCCCTTCCCTCAGACCCCTCTGAAGTCACCCAGAGGGCCAGATCACAGCAAAACCAACATGTGGTTTGAGTTAGCATCTCTGAAATAAGCCTTCCATACGTGAGGTTGTGTGCGTATTCCCAGAGCTTGTTGGTCTGGCTTAACTTGTGTAGTTTATAATTGCAAGTAGGCCCGAGTGCAGCTCATTGTGTTTGTGTGTGCGTGGGTTTGCATGAATGCATACCATTTTATGTGAGTCTGAGCGAAGATGTTTTATGTCTTGTGTGTGTGTGTGGTTCTTTCTGAGCACAGGAAGTGAGGGTCAATTAAAAAGTCAGCACACTGTGTCTCTGGAGATTTAACTAAAAAGACTGAAAATGGTAACACTTTACAATAGGGGCCACAAAATTTGCTTAGCTACTCAGTAACTAATGAGGAACGAATTGGGGACTAATGACTCATTAATGATTACCTAAGCTTCGTATACCAGTGACATCAGATTGATTAGCTATTGATTAGTGAATGATTACATAATAGTCAGGTCGTCTTAAAAGGAATTACCTCATCAAGTTAACAATCCATAGTTTTCCTGACTATGTGGTGCCCCCATCCTTACAGTTAGCCTAAATGATATAATAATGTTATGATACATTTTACCAATTTACATCATTTCTTTAAAAATCAATTCTGAGTATACGTATGTTTTTAAACGCATAAACCATGGACAGGATGAAATACAGACAGAAGTTCAGAATACATTTAAGAATTGTACTTTTTTTAAAAAAAAAAGAGACACTGAAATTAAGTAAAGAAAAGACATGTGAAACAAAAATCTCATATTAACATTTAAAAAGACATGGTGAGCTTTGCAGCATTACTAGCACTGAACTCGAATGAGTATGTGACAGAGGCAATAATCCACTTTAGTCTCGGTGACATATTTATTTGTCAAAGGTGACAATGAACAGCTTCTTTCTAGAAAATACAATCTCAAAAGGAAGTTTAAACAGCTAAAGGAAGGAAGAAGATGACTTTTGGGTGGACTCTCTAAACAGATCATACTTGATCTCATCTCCATCAAACATAAGTCGAGGCCACCTGCACGTCTCTCTATGATCCATGATGCTATTCAGCCGTTAGCACGCTGTCCGTCCAACATTCTACACCTTTGACAAATAAATATGCCACTGAGACTAAAGTGGATTATTGCCTCTGTCACATACTCATTCGAGTTCAGTGCTAGTGATGCTGCATTATTATGTCATTTAGGCTAACTGTAAGGATGGGGGCACCACGTAGCCAGGAAAAATATGGATTGTTAACTTGATGAGGTAATTCCTTACTCAATTACTCATTTGCCCTTTCAGCTTTTACTTTACTTCAGGGGCCACAAAAAGCTTAGTTACTAATTAGTAAATGGTAAAATAATGATTAACTACTGATTTTGAGCTTTCACTTTACTTCAGGGGCCAAATAAAGCTTATGTACTGGTTAGTTAATGGTAAAGTAATGATTAATTACTCATTTTGAATTTTCATTTCACTTGAGTTTGGTTGTTGATCAAGATTAGTCTATTGAAAAAATTGTAAAAAGGAGTTTACAGATTTGGTTCTGTTATTCCCCTGGTTAATGTGAACAGGTGACCAGAAAAGAGGTAAGATACTCATCAAATATGAACAAATAATAAATAATTACACAATTAATGATTATTGACTC
>JBBBVU010000003.1:11975846-11993507 GCA_037177055.1 Atherinosoma microstoma
ATAGGCTGACTTCACAACTGTCTTAATGTGACTACTGAAGTTCAGGTCTGAGTCCATGACTACACCCAGGTTTCTGGTTCTGTTGGTGGTTTCTAGCTTAGCTGTCTGAAGTTCAGTGCTGACTTTTAATCTTTCTTCTTTGGCTCCAAAATCTATGTTTCAGTTTTGTCTTCATTTAACTGAAGAAAGTTCTGACACATCCAGTCTCTAATCTGATCAATGCATCTGATCACTGATTGGATCGGACTATAGTCTCCTGGTGCAATGGTTATGTAGATCTGTGTGTCATCAGCATAGCTATGGTAACTTATTTTGTTGTTTTTTATAATGTGAGCGAGTGTGAGCATGTGGATGTTGAACAGCAGTGGCCCCAGGATGGAGCCTTGGGGAACTCGACAGGTTATTTTAGTTTGCTCAGATTTATAGCTTTTACAAAACCAATGTCTAGTTCAGACAAATCATTTTGATGGAACAATTTCCACGTTCACGCAGACAGCTGTCATCAGATGTCACAGCTGACCTCCGTTAATCCAAGCATCTCTTCTTTCCACTCTGCCAGAACAATCATGGAGGCAACGACACATGAATTTTTGTACGTTCTCTGAAAGCACCGAGGTTGGAAAACGTTCCCAACTGAGGAGCGTTTAATCTTTTAATTTGCCTATAAAGATTAAGTTCCAGACAACAATGAGCTGTTGTTTAGACAGGTTGATTTTTGTACATATTGATGCCACAATAAATTACCATGACAGAACAGGCTGAACTTACTGTGTTGGCTTTTTTCAACACAGCACACGTATACACACACATTTTAAGCTCACATAGTTTTGTAATCAAAGAATAAACAGCAAAGTGAACATAAACCACAGCACCACAGCCATCCGTGGCTCCCAATCAGTCTACATCAGAGTGAAAAATGTTTCCTTGTTCATTTGCAGGTCAGCATATTGAAGCCAGCACAACCAGGAGCTGATAATGTGTTTCAGTTCCTGATGTGACCATGGTCTCACCTGCTAGTTAAGAAAATATCGCTCGTGTTGAAATCAGGCACATTTTACAGCATGATAGAGGATCAAGTCTGACTTTTGCAGACTCTATTGCTCCATTCTTAAAACACAGGCAGATATTAACACATGTCCCATTACTTTTTCTGCATAAAAACCAACATATTCACATATTAATGAACTACAGAACTGTAGACACTGACAATATATGAACATCCATCAGATATTATATATACACTACTAACAAAAGGTTAGGGATATTCGGCTTTTTATATGATGTAAGATTGCAGCTAAAATGCACTATAATCTTAGTTAGTTAACTTAATTTGACTTTCTCTAAACTTTTGAATGTACATGTAAAACTGTTCAATATTTAAGTACTTTTTGATTGGCCACAAAAAACTAAAAAAATAAGTATCTAAACCATGAATTGACCACTAAATGTTCCAATTCAATAATAACTTGTATTTATATAGTCCTCTTCATCATATTGTTTACATTTTGATATCATCAGACCAATATAACACCTAACACATGACAAGTTATTGAGACATTGTCATTTTATTTTGTAGTATACCCACCACATGATTCTAATTAAAATGTCATACTTTAAAATGAGCTTGTCAACCTTCAGGTGAAATTTGCAGAAAATATAAAAAGTTGATTCTACACAAATATAATATCGTGATCTTAGGACTTTGAAGTAGATTCATGCAATAATTCAGCCCCTCTCAAGATGATTTTTAACTATTGCATTTATTTTTTTTCTAACCTTTGATCTTACACCATTACTTTACACAGTCCAGGACTTGGCAAGCTTGTGATGTACTGTGATGAAGCACAATAACCAACATTAAATACAGCCAAACTGATAACAGCACATCAAAACAGCAGGATTCTAGAGAACAACACAGCTGCAGTGCCCGGATTTTGCACAATCTCCTTAGAATTTTCTGCATGTTTTTTTCTTAAAATGATTTTGAGGTATTTTGCATTAAGACTGTACATTGTTGATATCCACCGGCAGACACTGTGTCTTTAAAGTAACCGTCACAACTTCACTCATGTGAAACATTCACTTCGATTGTGATTTTTCCTTCTAAACATCAGAGAAGAAGACACTAAACCCCTGCAGAGCACTACACTGCATACACCAGTCAAAAGTTTGGACACACTTTCCCTTTGGATTTAATGGGAAAGTGTGTCCAAACTTTTGACTGGTACTGGTACCAGAGGAATGAGTGTGGACTGGATGTTCAGCGTCTTTCCAACATGGCCCACATTCTCCTCTGAAGCTGCTTTTCCTTCATCAGGTTTCATTCATTTGGCTCGTATGTTGTTGACCTAACTGTGGGCTGGAGTCTATTTTCAGCAGTTGTACTGCTGGTTCAGCTGCAGAGATAACGAGATCTGTGGTCTGATCTGGCAGGAAGAGCGATGGTCAGCTTATTAATCTTTATTTCACTGTTACGGCTTCTTTAGCAAGAGGGAGTAAATCAGGAGTTACAACTTCTGGTCTATTATAAATATGGTGCATAAATAGTTCGGGTTTGTCTCGGCCCAACACACCAGCCCCATGTTCATACGATGATGTTAGTGTTGCTTCTTCCCCCAACATTCCTCTTCTTTATAATTCAGTAATTTATGACATTTCACTGGAAGCCCTGGAAATTTGAATGTGGGTGTTAAGCTGTATAGTCATTTTTACAAGGTTAGAAAAAGTATGTGAAAGCTGAGGTCAGTTGTTCAAATAACCCACTGTGAAGCTGTGGGTGGCTTGCATTTTGGCCTCTGCCATAAAGTTTTACAAATAATTGGACATTAGGCAAGAAAGACAGCATTTCTCTTGGATTCTGATCGAATCTGTCCTCATGTCTAATCAAAATGAGATTATCAGTGATTTTTTTCTTTATCTTTAACATTTGTTTCAGTTACCTTTCCGCAACAACATGTTTACAGTTAGCTCTCTGTGGCAGCAGTAATGATGTCATCAAAGGAAGCAGTCAGGTAATAATATTGGGGGAGGGAGTTACTGATGGATGAGTCCATAAAACATCTGACTTTAATACCAGTGACTACTGTTTTTGTCCTGCTTCCAACAGTCAGTCAGTTTTGTTTTGATATTTGTTTATTTTTGTTGTTTTTTCAGAATAAAAATATGTGGTTTTAAACTTTAACTATTTGACCAAATTTTTATTTATCCATCTATCCATTTTTTGTTCTCATGTCAGTCTGTTTGGATTGCAGCTGACACTACTCAAAGAGGAGTGTATACGGTGAACAGACCATCAGAGGGCTGGCACAGAGACTGACAACAATCCACCCTAAAGATTAATACTTTAGCCTTTTAATCCCAGGCTTAATGGGAATTGTTGAAAATTTAGAATCACCTAGAATTTACCGAAAGGCAGCTACAGACTTTAGGATTTTAGCTATTTCATAAACCAATTGGCAGCCACAGTGTGCAACAGGTATCTAATAAAAGCTATGACTAAGCTCATATGAAAGGTGTAGAGACGGGTTGACACACCTGACACATTATTAGGTCATTGTGCATAATTTGACAAGCTATTGGATCCATTTAATTTTAATCAGATTTGATGGAACAGGAAAACACTCAAACCTGCAGGACAATGGCCTTCATAGACCAGAGTTGAAGAGCCCTGGTGTATGATGATACCTGGTGAATTATAGCAGGCTGTGACTGTGAAGATATAGGTAGATTTCAAGCATCAAATAAATGTAATGTGGGTTAAATAAGCTGCCAAACAGCTGATTGACTAGATGTTCTGGTCGTGCATTTCCCTGTCTGCGATTGGCCTGTAGTCTGCTATTCCACCAATCCCTGTCTCCTCAACTATTCAAGCATGCTGCTGACATCCATTCAGGGCAGCTGTGGTAGTTTTAATCAGCTTGTAACCTGAGGAGTGTAGTTAATGCTGTTGTGATCACTTAAATATTGAGTTAGGTCTGATTCTGGTGTGCTGCTGCAGGGAAATTTCTTCAACCTGCACGACACCGACCAGGATTGAGCTGGATCCCTGAGCTGGGGGAACTGAAATACCCGTGTGAATCCTTAGTTTGGCCTTGGCCATTTATTGTAGTCTTTTGTGTCAGGAGCAGGAGAAGCTACAATAGTGTATTTCTCTTGTTTCTCTTCTCTCTTTGTTTAGCTTGATACCTTCACTACAATTAATTGACTTGAGCTGTGTTGTTTATCTAGTTTGTATCTCCTGACTCCTGTTTACAGATTTGATTTTTATCTTCTTATTTTGGATTTCACTAATCAATAAATGACTGCCTTCTGTAGTTAGCTCTGGCCCTAATGGTGCTACTTGGCTTTTAGTTAGCTGAGCTGGGGTCGCATGAGAGCTGTAATTCCTTTTCTATTGTTTCCCATTGGGGATGTGCGATTTGTGAAATTCTGGGCTGATACCGCAATGTCAGTTGATGGCTGATGGCTAATACTATCCGCTTTTGTAGATGAATCTTGTCAGTTTTAAGGCTGTCTATGCAACACAACCAGGATGCTCCAGGTAAATATCAGTCACTTTTATCCATTGACTTCATCCTATTTGCTGATCGGTCAACACCTGTCAGCAAGCTGAATGTCAGCCAGTTTGTGGTATTCATACAGACAAGGCTTCTGCTGCCACAACTTTGTCTAAACACAAGATACATTTATCTTGTTTGGTTTCCATTAATAACGTCATTCACACTCGTTATCTTTTTATATGATTCCACTGAAAATCACTTTTCATACCCGGTCTTTCATTGGATTGCAGGAATACTCAGAAAAAAACCCACGCAGGCACAAAAACTTGTCACGTGATGATTTTCCGCCAACAGAAGACTTATAGTGGTCTGCATTTGCAAATGATGTTTGAGGCATTTTAACTAAAAAGCAGTTCAGAAATCTAAAACCTTATTGAGACCCAAATGCTTGTCAAAACCTACAATGAGCTGTGAGGAAATTATACCGAGGTTGGAGCACAAACAAGAACCAAATTGCTCCCTGCAGGTCAGAATAAACCAACTGAGACAAGCAGCTTTGAACCTAAAACCTTCTGACAGCGAGGCAGCAGCGATAACCCTGCTGCACCATGCTGCTTGAGCAGGATGGAGCCTCACTAAACTCCAAGTACTTCTTTTAAAGAGGAATTCCTGTAACTACACATCAAAACCTGTTTCCAGATGTTGGTGACCAAGACAGATCCTCATTCTGCTAAAGAAGGTGATTATAAAATTGTCACTGAGCCTGAAGAAAAAGATGGCAAGACTAAATCAGAATTTTATATTAAATTCCCTCAAACTGAGCCAACTTTTTAACATCCATCCATCCATCCATTTTCTGTACCGCCTAATCCATGCAGGGTCGCGGGTGGGCTGGAGCCCAAACCAGCAATTATCAGGCGACCATCCACACACACACTCACTCACTCCTAGGGAGAATTTAGAATGACCAATTAACCTATCAGGCATGTCTTTGGACAGTGGGAGGAAGCTGGAGTACCCAGTGAGAACCCACACATACACAGGGAGAACATGCAAACTCCACACAGAAAGGCCAGTGTTTCAAACCCCTCTCCAGCTCAAACCAGCAACCCCCTCTGGCTCAAACTCCGCCCGGGACTTGAACCAGCAACCTTCTTGCTGTTAGGCTGCGGTGCTAACCACCACACCACCGTGCAGCCCCAACTTTTCACCACAATCAGTAATTAGGACTGCTTGATAAGAATGAAATTACTCTTTATTTTGCATTTTTAATGGTCCTTAACTTAATGATTTTGGAAACTTCAAGTATTGATTGAATTTTAAAGACGATGTTAAGCTTTGACTTTAAATAACCCTACACCTGATTACTATCATCCTCTTAAACTAAACAAGGAGTTTTTTGTGCCAAATTGTTTATGGAAAATGCCCTTAAAGGCAGTTAGACATATTTTATCATTTTATTTGGACAGCTTCTTGGTTTCAATCATCAAAACTTAAACTCCAAGAATTTCTAGTGGACTCTTTGGGAGTTACAGCAAAGAAAAACTCTGAAACTAAACTCTAATGATTCTGCTGTGAAGTGAGTGTTGAGACGTCTTTCCTCTTGGTGTGTCTTTCAGTCGTTTGGAGAACAAAGTGCAGATGTTGGAGTCTCGGCAGAGAGGAGAGCTGGAGGACATGAGAGTGGAGAAGAACAGACTTCAGGTAAAGTTAGCCAATTTGGCATTTGGTTGTTATTATAGTAAAGCAACATCATCTGCAGAGGAGTGTTTGGACAGGTGTCTCTGTATGTGTTGAAATTAATCTTGTCAGGACTGACTGAGGCAGGGTTTTTGGGTCATTAAATCAGGTATCGGCTTAGATTTTATATTTGTAAGGCCATATTTTACATTTATAAGCTCAATCTTTCAGTGTTCATGATGACAGCCGATGAGAGGCTCAGTTTATGTGTGTAAATTTAGCAGTTGTAAGTCTGCACATGACTTTTTGGGGGCATTTTTTTTAACCGATTCAAACAGTCTCACTGTATTCACTCAGCTGTTCATACTCAAATATAATTTGTTAAACAAATTCAATGGAATGCATGACATGTGAAAAGTAAAAAGCCAAAATGAAGATAAGAATCATCTACACTTTCATGCACTGATGAACAAATACTGGCACTTAAGCCGATGCAACAAACAAGCACTGAGTGATTAAACACAAGTAAACTTTTTTTCTCAGTCTGTGGTCAGGACTCAGATGATGGCAATAGAGTCCTTAGAGAGGCAGCTGAGAGTCGCCAGCAGCAACAACACCGCTCTGCAGAGGCAACAGGCCCAGCTGATGGAGTCTGTCCACACTCTCATTAACATGGTGGCCAGTACAGGTACATGCACACACACATTCACAGAGAGAAGCTAATTGCTTGTTGTTTAAATATATATTAAATTTCCATGTGTGTTTTTATAAAGGGTCACCTCCTCGGAGCCAGATGTGGAAAGATTGTGCCGATGCTTACAAGGCTGGTCACTCTGTCAATGGTCTATATCACATCTACATCGGCAACAGGACTGAACCCATGCAGGTATCAAATTCTAACACAAATTAAACTAAAACACGTTTTATTCCAGACAATGAAACTCTATCAAGCCATGTTATAACTTTTATATTTGACTTTGCAGGTAAACACAGTAAAGACCAATGCATAAATAAAAACTAAAGACATAATAAAAACCTTTGCTTTTAAACAGCAATGATGCAGTCAAGTTATTTTAAGATTAACCCTTTGAGCCTTGTGTTTTTTCTTTAGGCCACTGCTTGAAAATTGCATACCCATAAACAAAATGTCATGAAACACTAATGTTACAGTACAGGGAGCACTTGTGAGATTTGTTAAGATGAGTAAATATCTGTATATGTGTTACTGGTGAAGAATAAAAGATGGAACATAGCACAAATGAAAAAAGTTTCAGGCTTGGCAAAAATAAACCAACCACTTTCAGGATGAATATGAATATCTCTTTGGAATGATGCAGCTGTAGCTCGAAACCTTTATCTTATCATAGTATATTATGTGAACATGATCTCTGCAAAGGCCCACGCTGACACTGTGCCATTTTGCCTCAGTCTGAACTCAAAGCCCCCAATAATTGGGACCCCAAGTTTTAAAAGGTTAAAAACCAATAAGAATTATGGTACCTTGTATGTGCAATACAGACAGGATGTGTTGTATTAAAACATGCTCAGGTGAGAAGCTCAGGTGGGCATGTGACGTCTGAGATGTAGACATTAATGGAACAGAAGTCGCACTGTGGCATAGGATTCTTACAAAAAGCAGAAAATATTCAGGATCCCCCCTGAACGTCATATTGATGTTTTTAGTTGCTGTGTTGTGTGGTTGGTAACCTGCAGTTGCACAACTTCCTAAACTCCCACCCACATCTCACTGATGTTGGACACTGGCATTAAGTCATCATCAGAACAAAACTGACAAATCACAAGAGTTTACTTCAACTTTGTTCTTGAAATTATTTATATGGAATTGACATTTTCTGCCCCACTGTTGTCAAGCACTTTCCTTTCCTCTCCTAAAGGTGTACTGTGACATGGAGACGAGCGGTGGGGGCTGGACAGTCTTCCAGCGGCGCTTTAATGGCAGTGTTGACTTCCAGAGGAGCTGGTGGGAGTACAAAATGGTCAGTTGGCCTCAGAGTGAGAGTGATTTATCGTGACAAACATTAATAAATGTTGGGTAAAATCTGTTTGTAATCATGTGTAATGCCCTTTTGTCCCCTCCCTGCAGGGTTTCGGGGATGTGATGGGGGAACACTGGCTGGGTAATGAAGTTTTGTATCTGCTGACAAGCCAGGGCCAGTACTCAATGAGAGTGGATTTGAAGGACTGGGAGGGAAACTCCACTTACTCCCAGTATGATCGATTCAAACTGGCCAGCGAGAGACAGCAGTACAGGTGACAGCTGCAATATTGTACAGATAATAACACACACATGCACGTACACACATAGTACTAAATAACAGAAGTGTTTTTTTAATTATTTACTGACTGTCTTACTGAAATAGAATCACAATTCCAAAAATGTTAGGGATGCTGTATAAAATGTAAAGAAAAACAGAGTGCAATGATTTGTAAATACAGTATTTTCCATGAAATAGTGAAATGTCTCAATTCCAGCATCTGACATGCTGTTTCTGTTCTATTGGGGGATGAAATGTGGGTTTATGAGATTTGCAAAAGATTCCATTCTGTTTTTATTCATATTTTGCACAGCATCCCAACTTTTTTTAGAATTTTAACAGTTTATAGTTTGATCTGTACAATGATAGGAAGCATTTAGCTTTGCTGGTGAAGGTCATTTTATCTTGTATGTAGAGAATTTCAGTACGTAGATTTATCAGTTCATGTGTTAAACTTTTCAAAACTATAATGCACTTAATTCTTTCATAATGCTTTAAAAAGTCATAGAAATGTGAAAACATGAGGAAAAGTATAGCTAGAGAAGCAGTAATCTTTTGTTCTTTGGCTCCCCCTACAGTTGTGAGATGTGTTGTAAAAGCAAACCTCAAGTCAAGAATCCTACACATGCTTAGTTGTATACTGGATACCTGAATTTGTTGTCATGCTGAGGAGATTGACCCCCTCAGAGACCAAAGATTTAAAGACAAAAAACAACACATCATTTCACGGTCAACGCGCTTTTCTAGTGTTGCTTAAAATTTAAGCAATGCAAGATTTTAAGCAACTGTTTGTTTTAAAAACAGTACCAGCTCTCCCCTTTGAGCTTATACGCAGTTTTAGATTTTTTTGGCAGGTTGGTTGTTATTGCGACAGTTTTCCTGTGGATTTAGTCAGTCTCAATGGACTCTATCTCTTTATGTAAACCCAGATTGACTTTATGATGCTGAGGTTAAGGCTCTGCAGGACCAGATTACAAATTTTGGGACATCTTGTTTTTACTTGTGTTCCAAAAGAAGAAAATGATCATTGTTTTTACTTTTGGTCACAAGCAGAAAAAGATTAAAAGTTGTGGCTATAAGCCAGACAATTTGGATGTAGTTATTGAGTCAGAACGATATTTTGGTAAACAATCACAAACAATAGCCCATTGCCATCTAAAAGCACAAGCATCTACAGTTCACCTGTTTGATTTAAAAAGGAAAAAACTTAGACACTTTTCTGTTTTTTAAAACCCTGTACCAGCTCGAATTGGGTCATAGGATAGAGAGTAAAATCCTCCCACTTTGCTATAATGACTAAATCGTCTTGGACCTCAATACATCTCTGATTTACTTGTACATTAAAAAAGATCCAGCCCCTTCAGGCCATTTGGGATAAGTTTGCTCCATCTTCCCACGATAAAAACTAAGCCAGGTGGGGCTACTTCTAGGTTTTATACTCACTACCTGTGGAGTAAGCTTCCTGAATACCTAAGTTCTGCTGAATGTGTCAGCTCACTTAAATCCGGCCTTAAAACATTATAGTTTACTGCAGCTTTTCCCAAAATTTTGTCTTGAATTATCTGTTACTCAGGTCCTGCTTCCATAGTCTTTAAAGATTATCATTACGTTTACCTGCTCGTGTTTATTTTTTGTATCTTTATGCATTTGTGAACCACTTTGAATTGCCTTCGTCTTTTGAAATATGAGCCACAATTAGACTTACCTAGCCTGGCTTGTATTTGACGATAGTTCTTTTTGAGTCTTGTTTATCTTCACTGCCTCTGTCTAGCTGTTGTTAAATGGATAAGAACCTAAAGTTCTTAAACATTAGCATGATTCATCAAAACACATTTCTGCTCCTCTACATAAACATGACTACAAATCTATGCTGGAAGTGTCCATAGATAGGTTATTGATCATGCCTTTTCCTTTCACTCAGGCTGTATTTGAGAGGTTATAGCGGTACAGCAGGAAAGCAGAGCAGCCTGACCGCCCATGGGACGGGCTTCAGCACCCAAGACCAGGACAACGACAACTGTAACAACTGCAAATGTGCCCTGATGCTCAGTGGAGGTAAAATTACTGTCTGTTTTAGAGATTAGCTAACACATACCTGATAAAATCAATAAATTTACAGGACTTTTATGAACATGTTCTGTTTAAATGAGATTTCATTAGGTGGAACAACACAGATAAGAGTTTGATTTGTACTATAAAAAGTTATTAAATTCCCATCAGACAATATCTCTGTCATAAATCACAATAAATAAGCAAAATATTTCCAAAAATGCATATTTTGATGTTGAGGGATCATAATTAGTGGTATTTTCCAGATAGTTCTGGTCTGTCAGACATCTCTTTGTCAGCCTTCAGTGCACTACCCTTCACCTTCACCTTGAGCCAACGCCAATACAAACAGCTCTTTGGCTCTCTCTTCAGCCTCCCCTCGATGGGCTTGTGATCGCCGATTAAGTTAATGGTTCCGGTAAAACCTCGAGCTCTCTGAGGAAAATACTCCAATGGTCACCATAAGTCAGTGACTCATTTAAAATCGCAGCAATTTGTAGAGAAAGACGGGGGGAAAAGTGGAGATAGCATAAGAAAAGGAGGAAAGAAGGAGTGAAATGAAAAAAAGATCAATGAGGTAATGAAGAACAAAAGATGTGAGTGGAAAAAAAGGAAGAGGAAAAGATAAATGCGAACTTACACAGTTTTCCTCAGGGGAAAAAAAACTATTATTACAAGGAATATTGCAGATAAAATTGAAAATAATCAAATCCTTCAGGAGTTATAGGATCATTTTCAGACACGTGTCACAAAGTAAATAAATTACCCTGTTGGATTGTTCTAAGTTTGACATATTATTATTGGTCACTATTAAGCCATTTCTAATGTTTATGTATGCTTTATAATTATTTTGAGAGTTGGACATTACACTGTTACACATTGTAAGAATAAATGCACCAGATGTCACATCCAACACAAAACACTAAGCTTTACCATAATAACATTTTGTAGCTTTTTATTGTTTTGTTAAAAAAAAAAGCATTTGTGTTATGAGGCTATTCTCACCAAAACAAAAAAGCATTGGTCACATGTATGAGTTGAGCTTTTAAAACAGAGATTAATTCCACCATAGTTCTATAGTTTTATGTCTTTACTGCTTAAACTTTACGAAGATTTTTCATTGTAGATTAGAAGTCACAGAGAGGAAGCAGTGATTTCAGTTTTTGATGTTTTTGTTTTTGAGGAAATTTTTCTTTATAAGTTCATCTAAATTTCAAACCGTTCATCTTTTGAATCTAAAAATAAAAGGAATGAGAAAACAGTAAAACCTGTGGAAATGCTATAACAAGTAAAAATCATCCATCCATCCATCCATCCATCCATCCATCCATCCATCCATCCATCCATCCATCCATCCATCCATCCATCCATCCAATTAATTTATTGTGTATAGTACAAGCACCCTCATTGGTGAAAGAGGGGAGAAAAAAGAAAAAACCTACAACTAATCCACTCTTTGATGGGATTGCATCACCCCCTTTTGTCTTTGAGCTGAAACATTATTTGTCTCTGCTGCGCACCAGTAAAGCTTCCTATACACATATTGCACATTTTTAACAGTATTGCATTAACCCTTTAATGCTCGCAAAAAGAAAAAGCTATTGAAATCTGTTTATTTGCCAGTATTTTCATTTCCTTGGGACAATGTAAGAATCAGTGGGGTTTTTTCCAACAAATGGTTGAAAT
The DNA here is from genome assembly GCA_037177055.1 of Atherinosoma microstoma. Lineage (NCBI taxonomy): Eukaryota > Metazoa > Chordata > Actinopteri > Atheriniformes > Atherinidae > Atherinosoma > Atherinosoma microstoma. The sequence goes on from JBBBVU010000003.1 coordinate 11,988,037, forward strand.
AAAAGTTAAGATTATAGTAACAATATTTAAATGGTCAAAACTTGAAACAGTAATGGGACTTCCTTTTAGTATTGAACGCCTGATCAAGTGGTGGAGATGGCTCAGTCAGGTGTATTTCCACATATTTTTGACAAAATGTATTATAGTCACTGAAAAATTTAGTTTAAAGGGTTAACTAGCCTCAACAACCATCGAAACACTTTACATTAAAAAGCCACATTTACTCATTGACACACACTCTTAAACACTTTCTCATATCCACACTTATATGACTGAAACCATCTGCATGTGGATTAAACCACTGACCCAACAGCATAACGTTAGTTCAGACAGGCCACCATGTCAATCTCAGGGTGCATTTCAGGCCTTAAGCTAATCTTGGCGCCTTTTATACATCTGCCGGTCGATTGTGGGATTCCTGTTTATTCATTCAGTCAACAGATCTGATGCAGAATGCACTCATAAAGCTGTTTGAACCTGCTTACCTTTGCTGCCTCCTCTGCAAAATACCTTACAAGCTATGCCCACCCCGGCTTCTCATTTTTAAATTTCGACAAGACTCAATCAGAGGTCTTCCGTCAGCTGATCCGTTGTGCTCTAGGAGGGCAAGTGTTTGCTGCTCTTTCAATCTCAGACATGTTCAAGTTAAAGGGAGGAGTGCAGAACAGAACCGTACGGCCAAGTATAAATTGTGATAAATTGCTACTATAATTGCAGATAGTTCTAAGTATCTGCTTGATTAGGATGCTCCTTTCTTAGTGGTTTTGAAATAGTTATTTGTATTCCCTTCTCTCCCTATCCCTCCTTTCTCTTTTCCCCCTCTCATTATCATCTTATCTTTTGTCCTTCTCTTCCTCTCCTTGAATCTGTCTCTCACCATCTTTGTCTCACATCATATCTCCTTCCATCAGGTTGGTGGTTTGATGCCTGTGGTTTCTCCAACCTGAATGGGATCTACTACACAGTTGGCCACAACATTAGAAAGCTCAACGGCATCAAGTGGCACCACTTCAGAGGTCCCAGCTACTCCCTGCGCTCCACATCCATGATGGTACGACCCTACGACTTCTAACAACACCTCTCAACGTCCATGATGGCTCGTCTCAACGTCCATGATGGCTCGACCCTCGACCCATGCCTTTTAACAGCAATCCTTCAATATTATGATGGTACAATCCTATAAGTGATGACTTCCCTTGAAAATAAAAAAACATCCGATATCCAACTTGCAACAACAACCGTCACTGCAGTATTGTTTTGGTACAGCCTGGATCACCCCTGCATCTAATATGGTACAGCCCTCAGTTCATTATATTCATGGCAATCATGAGCACGCATCGATCCATCTAAGCCTTAGAGCTTAAAATTATGTCTGCACCTTTGTTTTCATCAACTACCCCTTACCCAAAAGGGATGGAACAAACCAGGGAAACAAGCTTTCTTGTTTATTTGAGAAATAATAACCATTTTGATGTGAAGATTGCTGCATATCTAATGAAATAGTCACAAAAAGAGACCTTGAGTGTGAGGATGAAAGCCAGGTGTTCAATTCACGTGCTGGCCAGCTACTGTGATGGGTAATTCAGAGTATGTCTTGTGTTTGAAATGATGTGCTCCGCAAACTTGATTGAAAACCACCAGAGGGTGCTCTTCTGAATAATTCCAGTGATGTTATGTTGTTGCTGAACATGCCATCGCAAACCTTAAAAATCATCAGAGATCTTACAATCAATTCAGAAATACTTTGTGAGCCAGTGTAAAAATGAAATGAATAAAACTGGAAGTGAAAAGGTCTTGATCCTGGTGAAGAACCCGGTAGCCGAGTTGGGTACATTCTGGAAAGTCAATGAAGAGGTTTTTCTCTGATGCAAATGACAAGCTTTGTGCACTAGTGAAGGTGTAAAGAGATGAGACAATGTAAAATGCTATCTGTTGAGAGTTGGAAGTCTGCGTTTAGATGACAATACAATGGTTGCACATGGTTTGCGTTGTATTGATCACAATAGAAATGACTTTAAAACAAGCAAAACTCTTCATAGTAGGCAGACTAAATGTATATCTGCTAATGGTTTGTTTGATATGTTGAGAAAATCATCTGCTAACAAATTGCTGATAGAAATCCTGATCAGTCGGAGCACTGCAGCGTGGTAGTTTGAGGAAAAACATGTCATGCTCCCTTCAGATTTCCAGATGGCTTTGCATGAATGAAAATGTCACATCCATGAAAATAAGTTATTTACAACACTCTAAACAGCAGAGCAGTGTGATTCATGAAGCATCTCTTAACAAACACACAAAGGTCATGAAATAACAAAGGTGGAGCAGAGAGACAGTTGCTGCTCAAGTCCCTTGTAATATTTCATCTTCTATTTCTGCAACAAACAGTCTCTAAGGATCATTTTTATGTCAATTATGCAGTGGCTACAATGATTCTGTGGAAAATGTGTACATAGAGCCTGACAAGAAGATATAATCTATATACAGGCTGCAAACAAAATAAATTCAAGAAGGAATCAAATCTCAAACAGTTTAATGTAAGACTGAAAAGAAGTCAGATCAGAGTGATGGGAAGCCAAAGCCATGATGATCTGATGGTGCACAATGACATCGGATGATGTCCAGCAAGAGGAGACGACTCCTCACTGATGATGCATAGAGACAGCTGGTCCTCTCTGCCCAGGTGAGGGAGCCAAAGAAGATCCTCCATGTGACTTTCATGGACTCAACATGGACAATGTTTTATTTTTCTGACTCAAACACACAAATGTGATTCATTCTGAGATGCAAAAAACTGCAAAAAATGGACATCTTTCAGTGCATCTCCAACTCTTTTTTACAGTGCACGGCATAAATGAAGGCAAAGACTTACAAATTTGTTCACTATAAATGGAAACTGATGGGTGATGGAAGGACGGACAACTATGAGCTGGAGAGATGCTGAGCACTCTGGTTTTCATATTCAGGAAATAATGGCAAGCGGTCAGGTTTTTTTAATGGATAAATGATTGCAGTTTTTTTTTTTTACATGGCAATGCTTACTGGACATTTAAGAACGGAAGGAAACAATTAAACAGGAAAGGAACTAATAAACTGAACTGAAAAAAACAGAAATGTCTTTTTTGTTTTCTATTGAGAAGAAATTCTGGACAATGAATAAAGGTGGAAAAAAAGAAAAGCTTTGGATGATGTGATTTTGCAATCCAGATTCTGAAGCAAAGAAATGCTGCTTTGATTATTGTCCTAATCTAAACAGTCTGGTGGTTTTATTGTTACGTTGATATTGGACTGCATTTTATTATGGCCTACAAATCAATACTACAAAGGCAATAAATAAGTTACAGGACATATTTATTGGATTGAGTGGATTTGTTTGTTAAGTTCTTTATCTGAACTGTATTTTTCTTTCTCTATCTTATGCACACACTTCCTTGTGACATATGAATTTCATTTTGTGGAGAAAAAATGTGGCAGACAACTTCTTACTGTGGCTGCCAATACTTACACTCTGTAACTCCTTTCATGCTCATTTAATGATCTAACACATTAAGTTAATGGTTTTGTGCGGCGTGCCTGATAAACAACCTGCTCACTAACTGGATCTTACTATTTTATTCTTGTTTCCAACATGGGACCGCACTGAATGGTAGCAAAATTATGGATTTCCATCACAAAATTACAATGTTATGGTAAAGGATGTCTTAGCGGGAGTGACTTTCCAGTCAATTGAAAACTTGAGTGCAAAGAGGGATGGTTTGGAATTTTTATAGATAAGAAAACATCATATATAATAATTCACAGCTTGACAATAGTCTGGCATCAAGCCATGGGTGTATTATAACAAATTTACACAGAAAGCTGAGCTAAAACAAAAAAAAGTTTTCCATCCTCCAGTAATGCTTCTTTATCATTGTGCATCTTTCTACACATCCACATTAATGTCTCGTTTACTTGCATATTCCTGCATGGCCTCCAAATATTTCTAGTGGCTGCATCTAAAGATGTAAGCACTGCTGCCTAATGCTAACGTGTCCCAGTGGCCACTTAAAGTAGCAAAACAAGAAAACGCCCTGTTCAGCTCCAAGGATTTCTAGAATTTCATTATAAAAATCTGACAAAACAAACTGACAGGACATCTCTTGCACACAGGTAGTTTTTGCTCGTTCTAATAAAGTCACTCTTATTTTCATGACTCAGTGACTGTGTGAAATCATTGGACCAAACAGGAACTGAAGTATTGAGGAAAACTAGGATCAGCATAAAAAGAATTTTAAAAAAGAATTTTTTCCTTCTAAACCAGGGAAGCAAATCTTCCCTGGTTTCATTCGTGTATCCAGATCTCCTGAATACATCTGTAAAGTTCTTCTTCTTATAATTATAAACTCTGTGTCAAAGACATATTGGAAATTTAGAACATAAATGAGAATATCCTGACAAGATTTTGGCTAATGTTTCTTTCATAATTAAGCTCTATAGAGAAAATGCTCTATGGGCCAAATGGAAATTATTGTTAAAATGTACTAAAAATGCTGAAGAGTCAGTATTTAATGCAATGGGTAAACATTCAACAAGGTATGCTTGCACATTATTATTCAGCTTCATGAAGGAGTGTATTAAAAAACCCCAAAACAATCTTTTTCTGAATTAAGTGGTATCTAAACCTAAACAAATGAGGGAAACAGTGACTGAAAATAAAGGAAAAGGCTGAAGGAAATAACTAAATAGAGCAGGAAAACAACAGATGCTATATTGCATAATCTTTTATTTTCTTTTTTTTTTTCTGTGTCTGAAAATAGTTCACTTTGCTGCATTAGCGCTGGTGTCTAACATTGCTGTGACTGCTCCATCCAACTCCATGTGCATGTCTTTGAGATGCCAGGGCCTAAGCAGTATTTGATTCTCTGGGTTCAGTAATTATTTGAGGTAACATATAAATGAACTTATCACATCAGTGCATCAGTGCTGGAGAACTACTTTGTCTTCACAATAGGAACAAGATAATTTGGGATCTCATAATACTGCCAGCCCTCACAAATATTATCTGCATGTTACAGAAACCTTGACATGCTGGAATAAAATTGGGAAAATAAACGTTTGATATATACATATGTAATAGAAAAAATCCATCACTTAGTTCAGATCACTTGACCAGAGTCTCAAAGTCAAAAGCCCTATCGACAGATGAAAGATTAGCCTGAGTCTGAAGCTACTTGTCTTGTAAATTACAGATTATTACAGATTGAATTACTGATCATTGATCATTTTCAGAAGTCAAAGTCAATCATTCAACCAATGCCAACCTTTACATAACTGTTTAGATAACTACACATACCATTATGAGGGAATGTTTGACTGTATAGTTTGAAAACATAATTGGTGGAAACTGGGCTTGTTGCATCTGTTTGTGTGTGTGTGTGTGTGTGTGTGTGTGTGTGTGTGTGTGTGTGTGTGTGTGTGTGTGTGTGTGTGTGTGT
>JBBBVU010000003.1:11997402-12007698 GCA_037177055.1 Atherinosoma microstoma
TCATATGTATGTATATATATATATATATATATATATATATATAAATAAAACAATGGTGGAAACAAGATCAGGACAATGAAACAATCTTAAAATGGGAGAGATTGAGTTTAGGCCAGGGGTGTCCAGCTCTGGTCCTCGATGGCCACAGTCATTCAGGTTTTCGATGTTTCCCTGCCCCAACTCACCTGACTCAAATTAATGAGTCATTGTGAAGAATTTCATAGGCTGCTGGATCCATTTAACTTGAGTCAGGTGTGTTGAAGCAGGGAAACATTGCAGTGGAATCACCCAGCACCTAGACAGAAAGCATGGAAATGTGGCCCGATGATACTCTGTGCACCAATTCTTGCAGTGCAAGTGTCTAACAGAAAAACATTATTTTACCAATTGTGCCACTCCATATGAAAATCATTCAAAACAAAACCATAGTTTCATATTTTATAGAAAAACACACAATCTAGAGATTGTGATTGAGATCAATCAGTATGGAAAATAATTTTCTGTTAATGTGGTTTTTTCCATACTGCCCAGCACTAGTGAAAACACTTAAGTATTCTGTCAGTCTGCACCTACGTAACAGCCCATCCCACATCTGAAACAAAATAGCTTAAATTTGACAGTCTATTAAGTTTTGATACAACTTTAAATGTTGAGTCAGTAAAATCTTAGCATATGTAAATATGTGACTGGGGACTCAGAAAGAAGCTAAACTTGCTATATAAATTGTGCATCACTCAAAACAGTTAAATGCTAAATTCAAGATTTTACCCATTTGACATTTTAGATACTTGACATGCTACATACAGCTCTACAGAAGAATATTTTACAATGTTATACATGACTCAATATTGGTTTGTCATCTTTTAAACCACCTTTTAACAGCATTTAATGAAGCTAGAATCAGAATGCTTTATTGTCATTGCACAGAGAAACAATGAAATTCAGGAACTCCGGTGTACCCTCGACTATGGTATATGTACATAAAATATAATATGGATCACTGACTTTAGTCTGTCATCTGGTCCATGAATGATGTCAGTATTGAAGCCTTCTATCTACGTGAAATTGATTTCAATGTTAGTAGTATTTTGAGAAAATATTAAAACCAAGATAGGGCACATAACTGCAATGGCTTAAATATTTCACCCACTAACTATAGAAGCATGAGTCAGATGCTAGAAGCTGGAGAGCGATTTAGAGAGCAACCAGTGATGCTGCCAGCTAAGCTGTGTACTATTATCTTGTTGGCATCAAAGTTGTTTGTGCTTTCAACCAAGTTAGAGGTTTATTAATGTTGTCAGTCTGGGTTCACAATATAGATAGATAGATAGATAGATAGATAGATAGATAGATAGATAGATACTTTTATTGATCCCAAGGGACATTGTAAATGAAAATATAAACGAGCTAGTGCAACAGGGTAGTGTTTTTTCCCCTCAGAAGCATGAAGTAATTGCACATGCATTAGGTGGAAGCTAAAGATTCTGAAAACACACACTCGTTTGACTCTTCCCAACTAAATATAGATTCAGAATCAAAAGCTTGTTTTCATATTAAAAAGAAACAAGCTGTAAAATAAAATTGAAAAGCAACAAGTATGTGTTGAGTCTAATATGAGAATGTGTGCAGGGTCAAAAAGAGATGCAACAAAAATATTCATAAACTCCAAAGAGTAATGACCATGAAAATGTTTGCAACAAAGTTGGAGTCTTGAACACCATCACTCTAGTTAGCATTTCTTATCTGATAAAGCTAAAGTAAAGGGAAAAAAACATAGTGAGATGCAGCATCCTGGCAGTCTGCAGACCCAGAGGACCTCATTCCCTCTCAGAGAAGCAAATAAGAGTTTTTGAATCAGGAAAGCATTTGATATTGTATCCATATATTGGTGTGTACTTATACATACAGTTGTGGAAAAGATTATTAGACCACCCTTGTTTTCTCATTTTCTTGTTCATTTTAAATGCCTGGTGCAATTAGAGGTACATTTGTTTGGACGAACATAATGATAACAAAAATAGCTCATAAGACTTTAATCTAAGAGCTGATGTCTAGCCATTTTCCATGGTTTTCTTGATGATAACCTAAATCCCTTAAGCATTCAGTGTTTTCTTTTAAGTCTGTTTTAGTCACATGATACACACAGGAGTTGGTACCTGATAAAATGAGCAAGAAATTGACAAGGTGGTCTAATAATCTTTTCTGCAACTGTATGTAGGTGTGAGGTTAACTTGCTTTATGATATGAAGCATCTTTAGCTGCTCATTGGTCATTGGGTGTTTTACAAGCAAGTAAGACCGAAACATTAGATAGCTGGGTATAATTGAACAAATGCAAAATGTGGTCTGCAATAATGAAATACTACATGGTCTGTTGTACAGTGAGGATTTTTGATTAAGTAAATGTTACTGGAGTACTGTTAATAAAAGATATCACCTGTGATATCAGATGAACATTTGAATCCTGAAGCTAATATTATGTTTAGCTGCAAAGCTTTAATATGTTTAGGTTGACATTGTGAATAAACTGTGTTCTGCTTCTTACAGTATGCAGTGACAGAGCCCAGGAAACAGGCCTATGCTGATTTCTACAAGCATTATGATGCTGTCAAAGAGTTCAACTCCATGAGGGAAGCGGGCATCTTTGAGAGCGTGCGGCCCTCTGGGGAGTAAAGCCACTGTGAGTCTTCCAGTGAACCACACTTACCTGTTGATCAAGCTTCGGTGCAATATACTGCATGAACTTAACTTCCAGAGAATCACATTTTATCCATTGCTACAACTTGTCACAATTAAAATTGTCTGGCTCTATAACTAATTGGTGCACATTTCTTTCCTTCAGATTGGCTGTCCTGTCATTCATTCCTGGTCACAAGATGGTTTCCTCCCACCCCCTCTGATGTTTACTGATCATATGTGAACATCATTATGCTGTTTGTTGCTCTAAATAAAATAAACTATTCTATTGATGTATCTTTCTGTCTCTGATGTTTATAAAAGCCTCCCATCACATTGAATAATGTTTACTATTTGTTTCCACAAGTAAGTGTTTGAACAGTTTGTGATGGTATGGAATTCCAATCACTTGGTGAACACTGTAGTTATATGTTCAAATGCCACAGTAGGTTTTACCATCATTTACTATCTATGGTGTAAATGTAGTTTCAGCATGTTTTCAACAAGATTTTATAAAAAAAAATTGAAAAACATTCAACTTTAAAGACTATATTTTCACTTCTCCTTGTACATGCTCAAATTCATGTCAAGTTGTGAGAAGAGTGTATTCTCACAATAAGTGGTAAATCTCGTTTGAAAAAATTTCACTGATGGATTTCTGTTTCTCTATGTTAATACATTATTTTGATTTCGTCAAGTTTTTTCCTCATAAGAAAACCTAGCTTTAATATATCATTAAGGAAATGGTTCTAGATGTCCATCTCTGTTTTTACGTCCATGTACGTGGCGACCCCTGCTGGGGATGTGTTGAGCTGCAGCTTTTGTTTGCACCGCCTTCCTGCCGACTACTACACTTCCTGGTTTTCTAAGGTGGATGTTACAGCGGTTGCTAAACAAGTCTAAAGTTGTTCAGACACGGGAGGATAATGTACCCTACGGGCTGGATACCGCAGCCAGGCGAAGCTTGTTCAGCGCATAAATCCCGTTTTACAAAATGATTAAAAGACGTGTTTTCGTGGCTACCGAGCAGCAGCAGCATTAACAACCGAGGACGCAGCTGTGAAACAGCGGGTTAGCTGCTGCTGCTGCTAGCTTGTTAGCGAGCTAGCAGACGGCGACCTGCTACTGTTAGCATCGAGTGTCTACTTGACGTTGACCAGCTCGGTTCAAGTTTGACTCCAGAGCTGATTCAGTGAAGCCCGTGTGTGCTGAAGGGGACAACATGGAGAACAAAGATAAAGTACAGATGAGGAATCACCCTCGCAGGTAAAGCTAACAATGAAAAGCTTTTGACATCTGGCATCTCATTGAATTTGATCTAACGTGAGTCTGTCATGGTGAAGTTAAACGGCGAGGTGAACCGTTTCCAAAATACCCGCATGCCGTACGTTAGTATGTTGTTGCTAAGCTAGATAATGTTACAGAACCTCGTCTGCTATAATGCGGACCTGTTGGGGATTCATGCAAAACAGAAGCTCAGAATAAGCACAACTTATTTCTGTATTGCATTTGCTTCTTGTTTTTTTTTTTTTTTCTTAATTTGACTTAATGTTCTTACCTGTCACTCAGGGGGGGATTTTATGTTCTCATTACTTTATAACAGCTCTTCTAAAGCTTGAATTGGGGGATGAAAAGTTTCTTAAACGAGCTTGAAATGTGAAAAGCCGGTTTCTAATGTATTTCTGTTAGTCTGTGATAGAGTGGTCCGCACTTATTATATTCATGAGCCGCAGCTAAAAATAGTCGCATTGTGGACAACTTACTGATTACTTTTCCTTCAGTCTGTACAACAAACACATTTTGGAGGGAAAGTTATTTTTATAATGTATTCTAAAATGACAGCCATTGTGCTTTTATCTACTAATCGGATTATTATCTGTCTAAAAACATAAAGGAAAGCTGCAAATTTGGTCATTCTTTAACCTTTTCAGACAAAAGACTCCTTCTAAACATGGGCACAGGTAATACTACTAATTTGCTGTCTTATCTAATAAGCTAAGAGCTCGTGTTGATTTGTTGTGTCAGATCCCAGGGGCTTGTCACTATCAAAGACTCTGTGATCCTATTTAATACCTTAACTCTGTTTGTAGATCTTGGCTTAGCTGCTTCGATATAAACTGGTTTAACAGAATCGGCTCAGAGCAGGTGCAGGCGCATTCAGTGATTTTGACAGAAAGGCAGGGTTTGTGGAACATGACTGGTGTATGTGGGGCATCAAAGACCACTGAAATTATTTTTTTTTCTTCTATAGTGAAAAAAAGGGCTACAGGAAAGAACAGCCTTTAAAAAACAAACAAATAATTCCATTCAGAGTTTTATCGATATAGTTGTTGATCAACTTCACAATCCACACTAACTACATTAATTATTTAACACCTTTTTAGATACAAGTTTATGCTGAGTGTGTAATGCCAAACCTCTATGTGCATGGCCTCTTTGTGCTCTGGGGTTTTCCTATAAGTAATTTCTAATTAATCTATCTTTAGATGCAACTGATTAAATACATTCTAAAGCTATTATTTGAGAAAAAAATTACAGTTTACAGCTTTGGCATCATTACCGTGCTTCTTTCTGGTTTTACTATTTCTGCTGCGTGTGTTTAGCTGATAGTATTTCAAACTAGGGCTAGGCGATTAAGGGATTATATCGATTAATAAAATTTTAGTTTATGACAATTTATTTTTATGAAAATCATGAATTTTGTCCCCTCTTTTATGCACCACAAATACATTCCTAAGGCTTCCATAGTTAGCAGTGGGTTCAGCCCTCCCTCTGCACAAGAACAATGTTTGTCTGAAAGCACTAACAGATGTATAGTGAAGTGAGCCGTACCTCACGCCTGGAATTTAGCTGTGCATATAACTGCAGTGAGAAATGCTACTCTCTACAAGATGCAGAAGAAAACTTTAGTCTACAAACTCTTGTTAAGAAACAATCCAACATCAGGAAATTTATTTCTGCAGTGGATCCAATATGATAAGGATCCAGATGGAAAGAGATCACAGATGCAGTCACGCTGCATATCTCTATGCAAGATGAAGCCGTTTATACAGTGAAAAAGTTATTTACTTTCTTTGCTGTCATTCCTTCATGTAAATAAATAAATAAAACAATAATTATTTAATGCAAAAGTTTTTAGTTTAAAATTGTTTTTGATAAGGTTACTATGTTTTAAAAAAGAAAAGGAATTATTAAAATCGGAAATTAGATTTGGTTTATAAAAGTCTGAGATTTTATTTTTAGGCCAGCTCTAATTCAAACTTGATTTATATTTTTCAATATCTGTGCTACTTTTGTCAGATTCAGAAATTTCGGGCTTTCAGATGTCTTGGATCAATATCTATCTTTCTGTAGTAACTTTGATATTGATCAACTCTTATGAAGTGCACTGACAGCGACATAATGGGTTATTGTACACTCAAGTATAGTCTTCTTGACACGACCTGCCTTCCATCTGTAGCTCTGTGATACACAAACACGCTGCAATAGTAGAAAGAAACTTATGGGACTAATAACAACACCAAAATGCAGCATACTCACACTCCTCTAAAGTGGAACAACTCCACAGAATTAGGTCAATAAGATACTTTTTTTTCTTTTTTGTTTAAACATGACACAAAAGCTCCCAAACACAATTAATTATGCTATTGATTTTCCTTTCGCCTGTTGAGGCTGGCAGCCAATCAGGCTTGTACAGTTAACAGGAAAATCCTATATTTATAGCAATGTAAAATGAATGCAACAGTTAATCTTCTGAAATATTTACTTCACAGACGTTTTTATTCTCATTACTCTTCTTCCTTCATGTTTTTTTGTTGACCTGTATGTTGCTTTCCAGTTGTCGTTCATAGCGCCATACTAAACACAGAAGCTCTCAAAGGTGTGAAATTATTTCCCAGTATAGAATATCCTGCCTTAAAGTGCACTGCAAACAGCAATTGCTGCCAAAATTTTCTGCACATAGTCCCCCTGAACATGTCTGAGTCCTGTATTATGTAGTGGGATATTGCATGCTGTCAGCTGTGGTAAATAACGATAAAATAAAGAAAATACAATAAAAGTTAATAGATGGAACTGATTCTGAATCATTGATTTTGGGGAAACTTTTGTAATAGCTTTTAAAATGTGTCAATTGTCGCTGTTAAAAATGTCACTCGTTTATAAACATTACAAAGACAAAGCCTAATTGGAGCCTGTTCATTGTTCAGAGTTGGAACTAGTTTTTAAGCTCAGTGTGTTTGACAGAAGGAACTGATGAGTTCCTTTTCAGTCCACTTATCAGAATGATTTTGGTAACACACACTGCTCTCTCTGTTATCACGTCCACTCGGCCATTTTACCGTTTCCTCATCCAGTTGGTGTAAGAATTACGTTTGGAGAGGATTTTATGTTCCTCAGTTTAAACTATCTTTGCGTTTTGTGCCAAAAAGGACTTGCAAGATTTTCTCTCGTCAAGTTTTTTCTCAGTACGGTTTCAATAAGTTCATGTAAATTTGTGTAAAACAAACTTTTCTCACCAAATACACATTTTAACTATGGAAAAACAATCAAAGTAGTGTTTGTTCCCGTCTGTAACAGTTACATCAATATTACAGTGGTTGTTTCTCTAAAAATAACAGATTTATTTTAAAAAGAAGAGCCATGGAAAGCAGTTGAATTTCGAGTTATATTAAGGAGACATCTAAGCTGTACAAGAAACCCGCAATGACTTATTTAATCTTTTTAACATATCAGTTAAGAAGAAGGCGCATGAGGCTTGTACAATGTAAAAATTCATCATCTGTATCAGTCTGTAAGGCTCCACTGAGTCTTTCTGTGGCTGATGAAACCACTAACCTGTACCTAATACCTGTGCTAGCTTTATCCACTTCAGTTAAGTGAGTAAAAATTCCTTTTGCTTCAGAAAATGCAACAGGGCGCACCACAGTGCAGCGCTCTGATTACAGCTTCCGAGATGCATAAAGGCGATTCTACTGCTTTCTTGGAGATCTTGCCCATATTACAGGGTGCTGCGGTGCGCCCTGTTACGTTATCTGAAACGAAGAAGTCATTTTCAATCACCTTATTGTGCTGGATAAAGCAAGTACAGGTATTGGATGGATATTGATGGATGGATAATGCTGCTGAGTGATGTAGAGCTGAAACAGACTGGACAAAACTGAGGAGGAGATGATACTCCAAACTGAAAGGCTGAAAGATGCTGCTGGGAATAGGTCATTGCATTCAGTCTGTCGGCCTTGTCATGCTGGCACTCGATAATTAAAGCTGTATTGATTAGTCAAATAATTTAACCACCAAGTAGTTGAATTTTAAAGGAAAACTTGTATTATGGCAGAATTAATGAAGGCTTGGATATGCTCTACAATCCAAGTAGTAGCAGCAGCTGTGGTGGACCGGGAAGAAGAGGAAGGGAAATGGCGGATTGGGGAACATTCTCTGAAGGTTAGTTGTGACCTTCAGCGAACGTTTGCGGAACGTTTAGAAAGGTTTTCATCTCCAGAATCCAGGCAACTTTCTCTGAGCTTCACAGCCAACTTCACCCGAACTTTCAGCCAGTTACTTTGTTAGTTGTGCAGGTCTGCAGCTGGAACAGCCTCTCAGTTACTGCATCCACACCAAACAGTAAACAATCATCAGTGACTGTGTGATTTTCACAGAGAGCAACGTGTCAAAGATCCTGTACAGTCTCTTGTTGAACCAGTCAACCATTTTTGCGGGAGTTCACCTGCTTTCCATCTCACTCCTGAAGCCACAAGCTGCAGAGCCAGTCAGGCTTGGCTGCGTAGTCCTCCCTGCACTTACAGCCTGTTATCGCTCAGTGTTGTTTGACCAATAGGTGACCCCCTACTTTTTAAAGCAGCTAATTAGTACAATACATCGGTACACATTATTAGTTCAAAGCAATCTGTCTCCTTGAAGGTAAATTCAAACTTGAGATAATTATACTTATATATTTGGGTCTTCTCTCATTTGCACTTAGCCATAGCAGCTGCAAAATCCGCAGCAGGTGCAGCCTCAGCCCCAAATTTTTCATTAATCTGTCTTTGTTTATTTATTTTTACAAAATAATCTTCTTGTTGAATAATATTGGAGCATGCATCCTTGTGTTTTATATCTTAGACAGCTGGTAACTTAATAAGCCAATCATGAGGAACCTGACAGAGCCGGTATGTGCAATGCAGCCTTGTGATTGTCACAGCAGCAATAGGGGTGGGTCCTCCTGTTTGACAGGTATAGGCTGGTCGGGTGGTGTGAGTGAACTAGTGCCCAGCCTGAGCTAGTCCTTGTGTTACACTGAATGTGTGCAATTCTGACTGAAAGATAACATTTTCTGCCTCAATTTATCCAGTCACTACAGTATGTTGTTTTCATGTTTATGGTTATTTGTAGGAAATTATACTAAAAAATGTTCGTAAAAAATTGTCCAATCAACCAGAATTTTCAGGACCCCCCAACAGTACCTTGTGCATCTAAACCTGGATGCAGATGTTCAGATATTTAATCACCTTTATGAAGGAAGGAAGTAAATTTTATTTATAAAGCATCTTTCACAGGTAAAACCACAAAGAATAATGAATTTAAAATAAGATTAATTAAAAATTCATAAGAAAACACATGAGAACACAGTCATAAAAAACCCTCTTAACTAAAGGCCTGCTTGAATTAAAATGTTTTCAACTGATTTTAAGAGGATCGACAGAATTTAAACATCTCAAAAAAAGAGGCAGCACATTACACAGCTTGGGTGCTTGAATGGATTGATCACCTCTGGTCCTGAACTACTAGTAGTAGGTTAAGTGAAATATGCCAACATTTGCTAACTAGCACAGAGTACAACAAAGAGCTGAGGATGACACACTGCCACATCTTGAGCCCCAGCTCTGCAGTTTGGAATGACTTAATTTGATATTTCCTGCTGCCTTCCTGCAATATCCTAACAGTGGCTTGTCACAGTCTGCATCTAGGACATGTTTAGATCTATTTTTGTCTGTGCACTGAGGATATTTTTGTTTCTTGTCTTCAAATATCAAGAGCAGTTTTGCAGATCTGGCCTTTCAGAAAAGTGATGACTCAGAAGTTCTGATTTCTATAGTCAATACGTACTGATTGGACTCTCGGAGCGTCTAGAAAAATAAGTGTTTCATTCATTTAAATGCAACCTGACATGTTATCCTTCTGAGTTTTTTTTTTTGTGTGTTTTTGTAGTTTAATATGGATGTTTTCTCCACAGTGCTAAAAATAGAGAAACACTAAAAGTCAGTATAAATGCAAAGCAACAAATGAACTCTTTTGACCTTTAGCTTTAAAGAGTCAGCTTCTGACACTCTTGTCGGTCACATTCAAGGCTGATTTTATTATTCACTGTTCAGGCTATGAACACTATTTTAAGGTTAATGAATAAGAATGTATAAGGTACAACATATAATGTATAAGGCAGATAAAAAAAAACTTATTGATGGGGTTAAATGAGAACATTTTGGGGGAGAAGTAGAGCTGAAGCAGTACCTTGGTTGATTTGTTCGCTTAGTCTGTGACTGAAAATAACAGTATCGGCTTTGTACTTTTGAAGGATGTTTGAAGTTGGATTGGAAGCTTTTTCTCTTTCTAGCCTCTTTAGTTC
>JBBBVU010000003.1:12038714-12051238 GCA_037177055.1 Atherinosoma microstoma
TAAATAAATAAATAAATAAATAAATAAATAAATAAATAAATAAATAAATAAATAAATAAATAAATAAATAAATGTAACGAAGACTTTGAGTTTAGCGTTGAACTTAATGAATCTGTTTGCTTCACAGGAAATTTAAAGATTTCTTTTGTCTGGCCATAGCACAGAAACAGCCTTGGTCAGGGTCACCAATGATCTCCTGATGGCAGCAGACTCTGGTTCCCCATCCCTTCTCATTCTCCTGGACCTAGCAGCTGCTTTTGACACAGTGGACCACAACATCCTCCTCAACCGCATGCAACATATCATTGGATTTTCTGAAAATGCTCTAAAGTGGTTCACTTCTTATCTTACAGACAGAACTGAACATGTCACCCTGGGGAAAGCAAGATCACACACCCATAAGGTCGTCTGTGGTGTCCCCCAGGGCTCTGTGCTCGGCCCCACCCTTTTCAACCTCTACCTGCTTACCCTGGGCAAGGTCATCAGCAAGCATGGCATATCCTATCATTGCTACGCTGACGACACCCAACTCTATCTCAGAACAACTTCCACTTTCACAGCCCCCCTGCCATTAACCACATTGACCACCTGCCTGGAGGAGATCGGGGTGTGGACGAAGCTAAATTTTCGGAAATTAAACAGATCCAAAACCGAATCCATACTGGTCGGCACTCAACACCAGCTCCATGTTCCCACTATCACCAGCATCACCTTTTCCGGCCAAAGTATCTCCCTTTCCACCTCTGTCACCAACCTGGGTGTCAAGACTGACCCAGAACTCACTTTTGACTCCCACATCAAACATCTCTGCAAGACATCTTTCTTCCACCTAAGAAACATCGCCAAACTCCTCTCAAATCTCACTCTGGAATATTCAGAGAGGCCCCACAGACCACTGATGTTTTTAAACTTAACCTAAAAACATATCTATCCAGAAAGCCTTCAACTAAATTTGAACGTTCTCTATAATTTAACCCTGTTTTTGTATCTCTATTAAATTTTGCAATGTTGCACTTTGAGATTGCTTAGATGTAAAGTGCGTTACAAATGAAATGTATTATTATTATTATTGTACAATCATTTCAATATTTACTGTGGTATGATGAGTGCATGTAAACGTCCCACCAGAGCTGTGTCAGCCAGTTAATAAGAAAGCAAGTAGAAAACAAGTACAGGTCTCTGGTGTCTGTGTTCTTCAGTCAAAGTTCAACATCTTTGAGACCTGGTCCAGGTTAGATTCGAGCAGATAGTGGTGGTCATGTTAAGCAAAGATACCTGATAGATTAATGCTGCTATAGAAACAGTAGACATGTTATATCTTATGTTAAAGCTAAATAATAAAGGGATAGACAAGCTTTAGTCATAATAATCATAGAAGAAGCAACGTTTATGGGTGTTGTGTTAAGTAGTTACTGTAGATGTATGCAGAAAAACCTTTCTGAAGCGCACAAGACAAGAGATTTCCTCCTGATTTTGTCCCCTGTCCTTCATAAAGAGAGAGCCCTGATGCATGCTCTGTGAAAGGCTTTCAGCTGAAACAGTCGGTCAGCAGATGTGTAAATAAGATTTAGGTTGGTGGAGCGCCAACTTTAGTCCTGGCATTGTTCTGCAGAATATTAATGTCATTTTAAGGTCAGGAGGAATTTGCAGGTTTTCTCTTGTGAACTATGAACTACAAAAAAAAGTCCAACTCACCGTGGATTTAAGATCAGAAATGTTTGTCAAACATTTCCTGCAGTCATGGTGGGGAGGAAATATCTCAGTCTAGACCCATGTGATCTATGAAGATGGAGCCTCATCAAAGTCAAAAGCTGATAGTTACAATTTATTCTGTATGAAAGCATAGATGAAATCACGATTAAAAGACGACTAAAGAAGATTCAATATCATGCTCTCATTTAGATTGGTAAACAGATCCCAGCATGCATTAATTAGACTTTATATGTGGTCTTAATAAAATGTAGATTTTCCATTCAAGGTCCTAAACATGATTCTCAAGATCCAGATATCAAACTGAAGCATCATTCCAAGCTTTGTATAATAAAGACAACCTCATGTTCTCTGTGCACGACAGAGCTTCAGACTCTCTCTCCTCTTTAATGCTCTGAGGTAGGATGGAAACCTGCCGGAAGACTCATCCTGCTCCAGCATCCATTACGTGAAACACAAGCTGAGCCGCAGAAAGATATTATTATACCTTCTGTTGAGACACAAAGTTTTCTTCTTGCTTCTTATAAGAAGAGTTTGAGATAGGACAGTACATTCTGATCTAAAAGATGGGCGACAGTTTAATTTAATTTAATGCAACCGTTTACTGGAACCAGATTTTGCCAAGCAAAGAGTTTATACGAGTTTATAGCAGCTGAAGTTATGAGAAATACCCACACTGTTGCTAGTAGATTATACTACAGGTGTCTCTAGTAAACAAGCTACTCATTTTCATTTACAGGAAGTCAAATCCTACTTTTCTGTTAAAGCCGGTAGCGTTTCTGAATATTTTAGATGAGGTGATGATGCTCTATGAGCAGGTAGGCTAAACTCAAAGCAGATATTTACAGTATCATCTCCAAAGACAAGCAAATGTACCTTGAATAGTTCCTGGCAGATATTTATTAAATATAAATTGTGAACAGAAGTATATATAAATATGGAGTCTGGTGATGTTTAAAGCATCAGTCAGCACATCAACTAATTACCGATAATATTAAATGACAGTTTGACAGGTTGATTCATTTTCCCATAAATAGAGTAGTTGGATGTTCATCAAACTCATCTTGTAAATGAACTTCATGGCACGATGCCACGGATGCATCTATCAGAGCAAAATGAAGTATTTAAATAAATACTGCAGCACACGTCTTCGTTTTAATTTTCATGGTTCATGTTCATGTTCACAGGTCTCACTCTTCACAGACACATCAGAAAGGAAAACTTCATGCATTTCTTTCCTGTTATAGTTCTTTAAAGGCTGTTCCTGAATGAAAATCTCTCCTCAGATATTGTAGGTAAGAATGAGCTTTTGGTTGCTTTACAACCTCTATACCTTTTTACACTGATTTCAGACCAGTGAGCCATCATATGACTCAGATAATGAGTTTTCTGGATTAAGCTTTACAAAGAGTGATGGATCAAGAGGCATTTAGAACTGTTGTGGTGAGCAATGAGCTGATACTTTTTCAGACCAAGTTACAGTCTGTTTAACAACCATGTGTTAAACAGACTGGCAGCTGTTTGGAATTTGATCATATTTCATATGATTCATATTTGTCATCAATAATAAGGAACAAACATGTATTTATTACTTTAGGGATTTAATATTTGTCCATCATAATGATAAACAAAAAAACAATAACTTAATCATCAAGCTTTAAAGGTGCATTTAGAAAGTTTTTCAGGACCAGATCAGCTTTTTATATGTTTAGCATTTTTACTAAGCCAATCTAATCTAAGGATCGTTGACTACAGACTTCTATTCAACAGACAGATGTTTAAATACAATGTTTCCTTTAAATATATTCCCTTCCTTCTTCCTCCACAAATGCACTATTCATAGTTTTACATGGTATTATTTATTTATTTCAGAGGCGCGCATGCTATTTTGCATCAGTTTAGTTCAGTCATTCTGCAGACCTATATGTTAACTTAGACCTTATTCTCTTTATGCTCATTCTTTGTTTTTAACAGCCAAAGTAACAAATCCATTATAACAATGAACACTCTTCATCCTGAGTGGCAGCCAACTGCAGTACATCTTGTTAGTCTTTCATGGAAGCCCTAAAATCATCATCTGATTTCCAAATCGTGTCTCAGTTATTAGTCTTTCAACCTGGCTGCTTCGGCTCGGGTGTTTTGAAGAACACAATGTCCAGCCAGTTGTCATCATCAGGGTTCGGTCAGCCTAATGAGGTGCAATGACAGCCGTCCATTATGCAGTTTTCAAGCAGGTCACACATAAAACCTGCATTTCATAATGTACCTTAATGATTTTTGGTTTCACTGATAATTGTTTATGGTATCGTTCTGAATTGATGGCCTCTTCCTTTCTTCCATGTGGATTTTAGTAGCTCGTCTTCACAGCTGATGAAGCTCCTTCTTCCTCGTTATTGAGGCGCACGAGGGATGCTCCACATAACTATAGTTAATCACACCTCCTTCATCCTCATAATCGATATCATCCTCCTCAATATCATCAATGTCATCATCATCCAGACAGGAGCTGTCCTCGTCTGATTCTTCATCCTCCTCATCCTCCTCCGGCTCGTTCTCGCAGCTCATCCTCATCCTCTTGTTGTTGCTGTTGTTGTTCCTCACTGACGCCTCCAGGGCTTTCTGTCGACGGTAGAAGTGGGAGAACTTGTTGAAGATGATGGTGATGGGGAGGGCCACCACCAGGGTGCCACCCAGGATGCAGCCGCTGGCCGCTAGCTTCCCAGCCACCGTGACAGGGACCACGTCTCCATAACCAACCGTGGTCATGCTCACCGTCCCCCACCACCAGCAGGCTGGAATGGTGTCCAGACCCACGTCCTGAAAACAGACCCAGTAGCATATTTTCACTTGAGAAGGTTACGCTTTTGAAGGTGTGATAGCTACAGGTGAAGCACACAAAACATAGTATCACAGGTTCAAAATGAGCTTTAAAACTGTGTGCAGAGACACTGATCCATTCCGATATTCATTTACTCAGTCTCCCTTCCAGGTACCTCCGTATGTTATACACCATTGGAAAGCTAAGATTCTTGACATTTCAATGATGTACACCCTTCTAGGCTACAATCATCACTGTAGATTCAGTAAACACTTATTTCAGACCAGTTGCTGATGCAATTCATCTTTGAAACCAGACTGTTCTCAAGTAGAAGATGATACTGCAACAAAAATGGCCCTGTTACAAGATTCAAAGCAGTACAGTGAAATAGTTGATCCACAACAAGTCTTTTATCCATAAAAACTGTTATAGTGTAAAACTGATTTCAAACAGAAATCCAACATATTTATTTAGAGTGTGTGAATAAACAGAGTGTGAATCCAGACAGTGAACTAACCGGACATCACTCATTCTTTACCTCCTCACATTCAGCAGTGTAAGCAATTCCAGAAAAGACCGACACTCCAACAGCCAGGTAAAGCAGCAGTATGCCGACTTCCCGGTAACTGTGCTGCAGATAAAACAAGGACAACAACTTGTTAGAAACTATCACCTGCAGAGGAAGTGGAAGTGGCAGGATGTGGAGGGTTTTTCATCTGTTTATAGCTGCAGACATTCATCTAATGACTTAAACATCCTTATAAAATTAAATTAAATATTTGTTTGTTTTTAATATCATCTTATCGTATCTTGCACTACATTATCTCTATACACCGTCATCTGACCCAGCAATGACATATTTTCTTTGTATTTCACAGTTTGTCATTCACGGTCTGCTACTGCAGACAGGGGTCTTTCTCGGAAGGAACTGTGTGTGTGTGTGTGAGTGTGTGTGTATGGGTGTTGGGGGGGCTGAGATTTTACCCGAAACTATTCTGTACTTTAGTCTGTCTCCTGGGACTTTCTAAGGGAACAGCGGAGAAAAAACATAAATCATTTTCAGTCATTTCAACCTACTAAGAATAAACACAGCATCTGCATTAATGCCACGCTGCCTTGTTCTAGATATATACAGATATATTAATGACATTCTTTTGCTTTCTTCTGGATGTTTTTTGAAGATAAGAAATAATCCAAGGTTTAGAAAATAAAAGTTTAGCTCCATCATATTCTGTATGTTAGAAGCAATGATATATTCTAATCATTTTAATTTATATAGAATAGAAAATATCCATATATTTAAATAATTTTATGCAATATGTTCATTATGCAAAATGATCTGTTACCAATAAAACTAAATGCAGAAACTACACATCACAATATAATAAAAATAAACAATCTTTGGTTTAAATTAGATTATAGACTATAAATGAATCTGTAAGTACTACTCCAATTTCCAAAAAGTTGGGATATTGTGTGAAATGTAAATAAAACAGAATCAAATTATTTGCAAATCTTATAAACCCATATTTTATTCCCAATAGAACATAAACAACATATCAGATGTTGAAACTTAGACATTTACCATATCATGGAAAATAGCTGCTTATTTTGAATTTGATAACAGTAACACACCTAAAAAACAACTTGGGAAAAGGGTCTGTTTACCAACGTGTATTATTCATTAGATTTAAGAAAAACTTTTGTTGGACCATAGCAAAGGCTAAATTACATTCCATGATACCACAATTAAAAGAGCTTAAACCACAATAAACATTGTTGATTTCACTACTACTACTTTACTATTATTATTATTATTATTATTATTATTATTATTATTATTATTATTATTATTATTATTATTATTATTATTATTATTATCATGTTGTTGTGTTGGGTGTGGGCTGGCTCAGAATGATAAATTAAGCTAAAGTAGACAACACACTGATTTTCATACAGTCCATTATCTGATAAGTAATTTATCATTGCTTTATATAGTATATTTATATTCAAGGAGGTCACTCTGAAATACTTCTGAGACAGCAGTCAGAATACTACCAGACTGGAGAATCAGCAGGAATTCTGATGGGAAGCTAAGCTTAAAGCCACTCAAAGGAACCACAAAGGAGCCAATATTCCACAACTAAAGCATATCAATCTTCCAAAACTTCACAATGGTTTACGTAACTGCTATATTGACTCATCTCACCTTGTCAATTTAGCATCAGACAGTTATTGCCTTCGTAACTTGTATTTGCTAAATTGGAGATTGCCTGTATTACCTTGTGTCAGTAGTTGCACAATGCACAGTGGCTGACAAATGCATCCTGCTGCTGATCAGCTCGATCTGTTAGGAGTTGTCTCAGATTGATTGGACAGTATGCTAGGCGTTACTTTTAGAAATCTTTAAAAGAACTCAGTGTTTGTGCATTTCAAGGCTTCTCACCCATGTTTCCTTGGAAATAGCTATTTTACGATTAGACAAGCAGAGTTGTCATCCAGCTGATCAGCAGCAGGATATGATACATATTGACATGCATACAATGATGCATAGCAACACGAATGGTGTTCATTTGAAAAAATGGTGACAAAGTAAACAATTGCTGTTTAGTTTAAAAATTCATTACATATAACATTAGTTCCAATGCTTATAAATCTTTAAGGTTTGCTTTATTTTAGTAGGGAAAAATTGGCATTTTTGTGGCTCCATTCTGAACAGCTGTAAGTTAAACTCCCCATAACTATTTCTCCATGATTCTGCAATCTGAAAGCACTCTCATCACTACTTCACACATTCTCAATATAAATAAATAAATAGATATTCCTATCACAAATCTAAACAGATAAGACTCAGCCTGAACTTTTCTGCTGATAAAAAGTTTCCAGCACATAGAAAATATTAGCTGTATATAAGAATTTGCAGAGCTGAGATCTAAAGTAGTGGTTTTTCTTTTTACATGTATGTTTGTATCTAATCTGGATTGTGTATTTCAGCAAGTATTTTATATTCATCTTTATAATAAAAAATAAAAAAAAAGCTGAGCATCAGCCAACCCATTAAAGCATTGTGCTGCAATGGATTAATAGATTATATATATTGCTGCTGAATAAACAAATTTTCCTTTATGACTGGCAATGTTCAACCAGTTGGAGTTTTTCCAGTTATACTCAGCATTAAAATTTAATTTACCACAGAATGAGCTTCCTAGACAGATCTGTAGGCTATGGCTATATAGTTCAAGTGTGTGGAGGCTTCTTGTTATTTTAAAGTAAAGACCTTGTCATTGTGTGGACTTTGAACTCGGTCATTCTTCAGCTCAGAATTTGCTATTTCAGTTAACTTTTAATTAAGTGCTCCTGCTTTCTAAATGTAAATATGATGCATCCAAATCCAGTAAAGCAGCAACTCTCTAAAAGTGCAGTAGTTTAATCCCTCTGTTCATATTACAGCTGATGTATAATGATGTTTTTCTGCACAGATAATTCGCTTCTTATTGTCCGGGTGGAAGGAAAAAGCCTAAGATAAGATGGACTGTAACATAAGCTGCTGCAGACGTAATGAAACCCTGGATGATCGGTGCAGTAGTAGATTGTGGTAACGGACTCTACTTGTACCTCTACAATGTCTTTGGTGTAACTGATACACTTCCCAAGAGACTGTATTCGGATACGACACAAGATATAACCGCAGGGCTTAACTTTATATGAAACATCAAATGTTCATCAATAGTTGTCATCAGGACAAAAAGATTTTGAAAAATAAAATAGATTTAATCATGAATTGAAGTCTTTATCTTTCTGGCTCTTCTGTATCCTAATTAACATATCAGGCACCCACACTCTGTCATATCACATATTGACAGAAATATTTTTGGTCCTTTCAGATGTGGATATAGACGGGAAGCCTTAAAGTTAAAAAATGTTTAAATGCATTGAAATTACATTTACACATGGGTTACATTTAATTGATCAGTGAGTTTGGAAAAATATGTCCATATTGATCAACATCATTCATTTTTCCTCCAACAGAAGAAGAAAGTGATTACACAAGTTCTTCCAGATTTCCAGATCAACCAAAAGTTGTCAAAAGATTGAAATTCCAGTCGGTGCTCTCAGCACGATTTACAAACCTCAGCTGTGCGTCTTGCATATTTACAGCTGTTTTATTTTAAAGTGACATTCCTTAAGATTTTCACACTTTGGCGCCCCCTAATGAAGGCTAATTCAGCATCGGTCGTGCATCCTGTCTCTCCTCTGAGCTCTCTCCAGTGACTAAAAGCCAGTCTGATGTTGACTCTTGTCTCTTGCTCTGTCCTTTCTATATTTCTTTTCCTCATGTCCTCCAATAATGTCCTCTGATATCCAGTCCCTGGTGTGTGATGCGGTCCTAATAGCAAAACGCAGCGGTCAGGTGATGCTCCAGGCTGTAGCACCACTGTGAACTGCAGTTTCTGAGCCTTGGGATGCTGCAATGAGTGTTGTGACTAGATGGTTGGAGTCAGGTCTAGTGCTCTCTGAGTAGCGGTACAACTCTATAACTACACTACCTATTTAAAGATGGATGACATCAGAAGACATTTCCAATACAAATATAAAAGTAGATAGAAAATTATCTACATAGTTTTTGCCTCAAAATGTATAAACAGAGATTTTTATAGATACAAAGTCTGGCTATAGTTGATCAGATTTATTCAACACAGTGTGAAACCTGACACACAGTCAGAAACACAAAGACAATATGTGGAGCTTTTTAAGAAGCATTCTAAAAGTACTGAAGCTTTAACAAGTGGCTCCATGTTTAATTTGTATTGTCAGCTTATGAGCAAAGTGCATTTCAGTTTAAATTCCCCCCCCTACTTGAATTACATCTCTGAAAGGAATTGTTCCCTGCAGTACATTCATATGAGAAAGGTCTAATGCAAACTTTTGCTTGTTTATTAGAAAACTCCAAGAAGTGACTTTAAGAACCCTTGTGAAGGGTTCTGTAGCTTGATAAAGTAACTTAATAAAACTTCACTGGGTCTGGTGTGCCTGCATGAGGGTGCTGTGTAGGATGTGAGGCTAAACAACCAATTCGATGCACACTACCAGTCAAAAGGTTTTGGAACGCCCATGTTTTTCTTGCTTTATTGAAACTTGTACAGTTCATGGACAATGAGTAGCCTGAACTGCAACAGGCATAAACCACAGGAATTATGAGAGAAAGCTCAGATTAACAAATAATGAAAATTTGTGTCAGAATTATTTCTTTTTAAACATGTCTTTTTCAGGGACTTATTAATGAGGCAACTAACTTTTCTGCACCAACAGAAGCAAACAAACCATTTGAAGTTTATGAAAATACCTCTCATAGGTATCCAGGTTTTTGATGATTACTTACAAATCCTCAGTCTGTACAATTGTATTACTGCAGGGGGTGGTGTATTACTTTAAAAATGACACGAAAAGGGCAAATAACAGGTTAAAGATGTGATGTTTCAGGAAATTCTGAAAGACAATGCCTAACAGAACAAGTTTAAGAGTCAATAGCTACATGTGAGGAGCATTAACTGAACGCTGCCTCTTTGTGTTTAGTTCTGACTCTGGGAACTGAAAGTAGACTTGACCCTGATGATCTGAGGGACCGATGCAGAACCCGCATCACTGCAGACACCGCACCGATCCGCCTATCGATCTCTTGCTCCATCCTGAACAAGACCCCGAGAAGAAGAGCCCCACAGCATTCAGAGCCTTAAGAAATTCCGGGCACATCTCATCCACCCCGGGGGCCACCCCATTAGGGGCCACCATATATATATAATATATATATTTGCCCTACATGCAAAGGCTGAAATGTGCATGTGAATAGTTTATGCTACTTTTATGAAGCCACAAATATGTAGTTCTGTTTTATGAATCATAGTTGTGAAATTTTACACCCACGCCCGAACCTGAATTTCACTGCCATCTTTAGCCATAACTGGTTATAGACACAGTGGTCCATGAGCTGTTATACATCCGATGTTAGAAAATCAGGAGGAACTCTAAATGCTCATTCTCTTCTTTAAATTGCACTTTCTCACTGAAAAGCAAGCTCTGTAAATGATCCTTTTTTGTATTATGTTCTAAAATCATGCCTACGAAATTTCTAAAAACATGTGAGGTACACGGTCTCACAGCTTAGTCTGTCTTTGTAAATGCCAGTTTGCGTAGGAAAAGGCCCATGCGTCAACAGAAAAATCAAAAGACTAAGATGTTACAACACTGCTTATAACAATGAGTTGCTATGTTTCTATGGCTGCTTAATAGCGCTATCAGAAGTTTATATGTCCCATATCTCTGTCACTGAGTCCAGACTTACCCGAAGAGTCGCTCCCAGTGAACGGAGGCCTGTGGAGTGTCTGGCCAGTTTCAAAACCCTGAAGATCCTCATCAACCTGAACACCTGAGAGAAAGAGGTGTCACTGTGGCTATGTAGTAGCAGATGAGGTCATGAAAGGTAACGGGGGGCACATTGAAGTTTCTTAGATTCTTCTGAATTGGGAACTTTAACTTTATTGATATATCCTCATACTGCTTTGATGAGGCATTGACAGCCATTTATTTACAAACTCTCTGTCATAGTTTCATAGAAAGTACTTGTTCATTTATTTAAAAGAAAATTAGGTAATTAGGAAAATTTCACATTCTCACATTATTAATTACCTAAAATATATGTTGCAATTTCAAATAATTTTTCATTCACAATGAATGGATGATTTAAAGTTCTGAAAGGAGACAGCACACAATGTTGTGTCTTGGTATTAACAGACATTCTGAATATTAAGGATCTAAGGACTGTCCCAGTACTCGCCTGTATGAGTCGTCCCAGGTTTCCCAGTTCAGACTCTGATCCCAGTGTCAAATCAAAGAGCAGGGTGATGTAAATGGGAACCACAGACACCATGTCAATAATATTGAGTGGGTGATGAAAGAACTTCTTCCTGTTTGGTGCAAGCAGCAGCCGTGTCACAACCTCAAAAAGATCAGAGATACTCAGAGTTTGTTTTTCAGATGCAAATGTTTTGCTTTGGGTTTTTCTCATTGTCATTAATATCTTTTAAACAGATCACTTTGTCTCAATCTCCTCACCTCGAAGGTGAACCAGCAGGTGCAGAACATCTCCAGAGCCTGCATGGTGGGGTCCTCTATCAACTTTCCATCTGAGTCAAAAGTCTGAAACAAAAAAGGAAAAAAGTTGCAGTCTCATCTACCAGAACTTTTACTGACACATTTAATTATTATGTTATCTGTTTATTTTTCTTTTACATTTTTGAATGGTGCTACTAGATAGGCGGGACATTTTGTATGAAAACATCTTGGATGATTGAACGGGTGATCTTTTTTTTTTTTTTTTTTTTAAAGAGAAACAATATGTTCTGCCATTAAGAATTTGTAGAACCACTCAAGTTTAAAAATCTGAAAAAAATAGGCTTAGGACACAATGAATGAAGAGACACAAATTCTACAAAATTCTTTGTAGTTTCTAATTCAAAAGAATGTTGGAAACTTTAATGCCCCCATTACTGCTTCCATTCCTGCAGTCCAACCATATCTTTGCATTTCTCGCTGGCATTTTATGGTTTCTGGTCCATTATCATCATCTTTTTTGATAAAATCGTTACTTGTCCATTTTGTGAGATAATTGGAAAGGTTGTACCATCAGAACTCACTTCGCAATTTGGCCCAGGTCTGTAAAAGTCTGCAAAGTAAGATTGAACAGCTTTCTGTTTGAAATATAATTTTGTTAAGGAAAACTTTTTGATGTGAGGAATCGGTGGACATTTTTGGAGTTAAAAGGGGCATCTTCTCCCATGAATCCAAAATGGATTTAAATATATTTATGTGTGTTAGACATCTGAGATGATATTCATGTGGAATAGAAAAAATATGTGTATCAGAGGGCTGCACGGTGGTGTGGTGGTTAGCACCGCAGCCTCACAGCAAGAAGGTCGCTGGTTCGAGTCCCGGGCTGAGT